>JANSLP010000294.1:0-40303 GCA_029298735.1 Ophiostoma sp. CBS 140.51
GGAATTCTCCTTGGCTTCTTCCATTTTGTCCTATTTTTCTACGTCGTTTGCTCGTTTTGGCTGCCAGCCCACAGGTCTAGAACTCCAGAGCTTTTCAGTCACATATTTTTACAAAGGTGTTGTGTTTGTAGATTTGATTTGACTTTTTTTTCATTTTTTTTTTCAGAAAATATTGTAGAGTATTTGCTTTTTAGGACTGAGCATTTTCCGAAGTTTGATCTTTCTGAGCAAACAGTGAGAGATATGTAGAAAGATGCAGAAATAAAAAAGGTGGAGAGTGCAAGTAGGGACAGGACGGGCCGAATGAAAGAGAGGCCAAGGTCAAGTCACACGTACAAGCATACGCACGAGGTCCCATTTGATGGGCCGGTAAGAATGTATACCGTAAGAACGTGAAATCGAGAAACAGGGTTTCGTATATAATAGAAAACAGGAAAAGAAAAAAAAGTAAAGAAGATCGAGCGTTGAAAGCAGTGGGGGAATGGGTGTGGTGAGGTGTGGTGCAGTGTCGGGTTGGGTGGGTGGCAGTGTGGATGTTTATGCACGCCAGGCAGAAAAGAGGTAGGAAGGGGTGGAAGAGGGGGAAGAGGGGGAGGGGAATGAAACGAGAAACAAAAGATGGTGCGGAAAAACAGAAATGTGCTCTGAAAGCGGCAATCGTGAAAGGCGTTGATGAACAGGGGTAAAGAAAAGGTTAAAAAAACGAAAACAAAGAGACGCAGCATGCGGTTGGGGGTGAATAGAAACAAGAAAGAGACCATAAGCTTTCCGTAGAGTACCCAGAACCAGCCAGGTTCTCGCTGGAGGTATCATGCACATAAATGAGTAAAAAGGGTAAAGAGGAGTGACAGAAGAAGACGTGTCAAGGAAGGTGTTGGGTTTGTAAGAGGAAGAGGGTGATATTATGGAAGATCCAAACTGGCATTAATGTGTAAAGGTGTGTAGATGTGCCGAACGCCAAAAAAGCAGCAAACCAAGGAAGAGAGATAGACCGATCACATAGGAGGGTCGTCAAACGTAAGCCGCCGGCGAGTCACGCTCATAGGCGTCTTGGACCCGAGCAGGTTGGGCGTCTTCCATGGCTTTTGTGCTGGGCTGGGCGTAATGTTGACAAAGTCGGCAAAGTCAAAGGCCTGGCCAGGCGTGTTGGGGAACATGCTGCCACCACCAGGCGTAGTCATCATCGACGAGGGTAATGCCAGGTTGTTGAACTTGGACGGCGGTGTCGAGGGCGGATCCATGCGGCTGCGGCCGTTGGGGTTTGCTGGCGAGGGCGAGGCGGCCAGGAACAGAAGCAAGTCGGCGCCTTCGGTACCTGACTTGCCACCAGCACCGTCAACTTGGTCGATACCCAGGCCGGTATGGTTGTTCTCGTCGTCTTCCAGAATATCGTTGCCAGTGGCCTTCTTCTTGCGTCGACCGTTGCCATTAGGCAGGCCGCGGTGGCGCATGGGCGGCGTGCTGGGTGGCGAGCCGGCACGGGTAGAGTGGCTGCCTGCAACCGTCGATGTCAGGCCAGAAGCCGAAGGGCCCAGAGACATGCTGCTCGTGCGGAACGAGTGTGTTGGCAGGAGCTCGTCGTCGTCGCTAGACTGGGCGGCGTTGTAGTTAACAACAGACAGGGCGTCGGCAATGCGGCGAGTGCCAGGGAACAGGGACACATCCGGTCCTGCTGTTGTTGTAAAGTGCTGCTGACGTCTCGGCTTAAGGGGCGAGCTGTGCGACAGTTGGTGGTCGGCCTTCCAGGAGGCGTGGCCAGAGAAAGAAGCCGACGCATGAGGCAGGTATGACGATGTCACTGGGCCAGAAACATGTCTGTTCGGGGGCGGTGACGAGCGGTACCGCTTGCTGGGACTCGACATGATGTAGCTGGCACGGCGGCCACCGTGGTGTGGGACGTTGTTGAGATCGTCAAAGGAGGCCACGTAGGTCCGCTTGCGGTGGCCTGTGCTGCCGTTGCTGGAGCCGATGGCATCGGAAAAGAGTGGTGCCTTGAGCGGCGAGCTCATCAGTGTGCGTCCAGAAGGGTAGGCAAGTTCGGATGTGCTGGAGGAAGAGTCGGACAGGACGTCACCGTCGGATCCCCGCTTCCGCCGCAGCTCGTCCTCATACTTAGGCTCGATTACGTCGAAGGAAAGGTCTTCCCAGCCATGGCGGGTTTTGAACTGGGCCAGGGCAAGGCGGTTTTGGAGTCGGCGGGCCATCTATAGAAGGGGGAAAAGGGGCATGATTAGCAAGGCAAAAAGGAGGGACGAGAAGAAAAACCAAGTCAGTGTTCAAGGTCATACCTTGCCCAGCTCTGCTCTCCGCAGAACCCGGTCGGCAACGACATCTGGCTGACTAGTAAATGTCGCCGTTGTAGACGGCATTGAGGTCGAGGCAATCATTGTTCTCTATGTCTGGACTGTTTTTTGCTGTATTCAACCTCTGTAGATTCCAGAACGAGTAAAGATCTAAATCTGTGAAAAAAAGGCAGTCGACTTTTTTCGATGTTGAAAAGAAAGGCAGTTGGTCTGTGGGGCGCTGAAAGAAAGTTTTGGTACTCCGTAAAGTGGGCGGAAATTGTAGAATTGTAGGACGAGGATGATTGGGTCCTCCAAACTGGGACTGGATGCGAGGCCAAAGGGGGTCTCGCAACGATGCACGACGAGGTTCCGCAAGGCGCTTGCTGAAGCTGCTGTAACAAAGAGAGTGTGTGGCGTGTGGTTTGTGTGGTTTTGTCGTCAATCAAAATCCAAGACGGTATGTACTTTGTACTTCAGTTGAATATTATGCGTATTTTGTGAGATATGAGGCGGGCCTCGTCAACGACGGCCGTGTATGCGTACTTGGATCCTGATCGTTGTCGCTGTGCCGGAGGGCAAGGTCGATAAAGCGAGAGACGAAAAAAGGCAAAAAGAATGCGAGAGATTCGGTTGTTGGTGGGAGAGGATGAGAAAAGAAAGAAAGCGAGAAAAAAAGAGGAGAAGGAGGAAGAGGAGGCGGCGGCGAGATGGGCTGGCCTAGTCTATTATCTCTCTCTTTTACTTCTTGGGAAAGAGTACTCCAGGATTCCTGGATTTGCAGCTCGCTGGGCTTGTCTGAAAAGGGTAAGGGAGGGAAGTCAAAGAGGGAGGGAAGGAAGGAGCAGGTGAGACGGGCGAACGCAAAGGAGAGTGAGTAGACGGTCTGTACTGTCTGCAGAGTGCACCTGCGGTGTGATATTTGGAAAATAAAAAGAGCGTATTGCAAAAAAGAGAAGGAACGATTAGAGATGATGAGTGCAAAATGGCGAGTGAAAGTGGAAAGTGAGGTGAAAAAAAAGGAACACACCGAGCGTGAGAGCGGAAAAAGAAAGAGGTTGAAAGGCCCTAGGAACGGAAGGAAGGGATGAGGAGGACCAGCGATAGCACGAGGGAAAAGGGGAGAAAAGGGAAGGAGCTACACAGTTCAGGGCAGGAACGCACGCAAAAAAGCTGCTAGCCAGTCGTTTTGTCTTTCAGGCCGGCCGCCAGTGAGCTGCTCGATTTGGCAAGGGCGGCTAGCCAACCAAATTCCTGAGGGATAGGGAACATAGCGACAGGAGGCAAAGAAGAAAAAGGGTAAGAGCGGAGACAAGGCCTAGCCTTCACAGCAGCCAGGCGTATGGGCACTTTGGGTCTCAGGGCCCAAGAATTCGAGTGTGAGAAAAAAAAAAAAATGCATTCCGTGGAAACCGGCAGATTAGGTTACAAACCACTTAAACCAGCTGCTGCCAAACAGACGCCCAGGCCACTTTTTTTATGGGGGCAGACCGGGGTAGGAGACGGGTGGTGCAGTGGGTGACAGGGCTCCTTTTTTCACGATACTCCACTGTAAGTTGCAGTCCTCCGGCAAGCTACGGGGCTTCCGTAATAATAGCACATGCAGTAAGGCTGGCTCGAGCTGGTTGCCGTGGACAGGGCAGGAGAGCCTGGTAAATTGTATCCGCTCTTGCCTCTTTTGCACTGAGAGTGCGGAAAGGAGGAGATCGAGGCAAATCGACTGACGACAGAGAGGGGAAGGAGGCAGTGGAAGAGTGGTTCTCGATGAAGAAGGCGCAAGGGATAGGGAGCTTGACGGACAGCAGACATGTTGCTCGGAACCTCTCTGCTTGAGGCTCCACTTCTGCCGTTTAGGCGACCCTGACAACCGTTGTGCGGCGTCGATTGCCCCTGTAAATCGTCACGGAAGGGATAGAATTGATAGAATGGGAAAGAACGATTGAGGGAGAAGTGAGGCTCGAGTCCTTCTCGTTTATTAGACGCATGTAAAATTGGTCTCGTCCAGCGGACCAGAAAGCAGATGAAAAAAAGGAAAGAAAACCGCCGGTGTGCTCGACCGCACGGCACAGACAGCCAAGACACTCTGCAAAAAAAAGAAGAATGGTGAGCGCGACATCACAGACTCATTGACAGGGCCGGCCAGGGGGTTTATTACACAGTGCAAGGTAAGATGTCTCCAAAAGAGAAAGAGCCAAGTGCATCACGGCTGCCCGTTGATGCGACGCAGAAAGGGCAACGGTGGAAGGAACTCGGGGCATAGGAGCACGCAGAATGGGGCAGGCGCATACACCCTACCACTGGACACTGTTGATTGCACTGTCTCGCGTGCCGCTCCCCAGACAACACATCACCAACTGCAGAGCAGCAGAGCAGAAGTCCTTTTTCCTGGGACCGAACCCCGGACAGCGAATTGGTTCTTTGTTCTTTTACGCTCTTTAAAATTGGATGCCTCGAGAGGGCTGCAGACCCTGCAGAAAGACCACAGAGTCCAAGCTCACCCGCAGAAGAGACTGCCGACAGGAGGACGACAAATGGATCAAGATGAAGAGTCTTGAAAAACAGGCAATATGTCTTTGACGTATTGTCACACAACTCTCAGGAGTGCAGGAGTGCAAAAGTGGTCGCAGATGGGGGGGCACATGCACAGCACTTAACGAGGACAAGTGCAAGCTCCCAAGCACAAGTACGGCCTCTCTTTGGAATGGGCGGCTACTGCATGGTGGTGGTGGTGGTTCGCAGATGTCTCGTCCGATGAGGTCCCTTTTCATCCCTTGGGAGCAATTAGCGCAATTGGAGGCAGAGAGGGAAAGAGGGAAAGAGGGAGGCGCCGTTGTGCATAACCCTTTTCTCGCACATCCAATTGACAACCGACAGACAACGAGCGAGCCAATTGGAGAATTTTGTTGTCTTCTTTCTCCATCTCCTTTCCCGGGTCTCAGATGTAAAGAGTGAGTACAACTCTGCGGCGTTCGACAAACAATAAGAGAAATAAGAGAGCAAGCCAAAGGCGGCAGAACCGAGTCGACGACTTCATGATCAGTTGATCTTGCCTTCCTCACCCATTACTCTCTCGTTCTCACTCTCACTCTCATCTTGGTTGTGTCTCGATTTGTGCACTGATTTGCTCCAGGTGGCCTCCGTGGCAGAGTTGAGGTGACATTGGTTGTATATTGAGCCCCATCTTCAGCTGACAAGCCGTGCATATGGCACCCACAGAAAGTGGCAGACAGAGAAAACCCTTCAAAGAATAAAGCACAGGGAGACTGACAAGCATATTATTGGTGAGGATAAATTTGTTGCTGGGATAAAACTCAAAATAGGGGGCATGCTTTTCTTCACATAAGGAAGAACGCAGTTGTCATCGAGGATGAACAGGGCGGAAAGGGACATGCAAGGAACCCGAAATAGGGGCAACTGGTAATTGACAGAATTATTGACAGCGGTTGTTGATATACTCCGTAGTAAAAAGTGAAGATTCTGGCCACACTGTGTAAATTATCACAGTGATAATTATATCCCGTAGAAGCGTGCCTCAGTTTATCTTAGAAGTTTGTAAGTAATTATCCAGTAAGGGATATCTCATTATCCGGTTATTGACTTTTGGTCCTTTGGCCGTACGACATATGAGGTATGTTTCTTCGGCCATATTTTTGTTTCCGAAACACAATGCCAATACCCGGCAGAGACCTTATTTATATCCCGCGAGGCCGTGATTGAAAAGGTTGGGAACCGTAGGTAGAGAACAAAACAAAACAAACGTGCACCAGACGGTGTGATACAATATAGACAACAAGAAGACACTTTGTGCGCAAATGTCTACGGGCGTTTGCCGTGCGTGATCTTCGTTGCATAGATTGCCCGTCGGTTCCAAAATTTGGGTTGATCCATGTGAGAGACAGTGAAAACAATCAATGCAGTCTCTTTAAGAAGATCTGGCTCACGATGAAAGCAACCGAGTCAAAATGCATCTCATAGCGCATTGTGATCTCAACTGCACTAGCAAAATGCGTGATGATGTGCCCCGTATTGCCCATTGCAAAATACGCCGTATCCAATCTGGACGATCGAGATGCGGCCAGGCCCAGCAGTGGACAAATAGCATAAAAAGAGGAGAAAGCTGCTCCTTTCAAAGCCTGGTTTCAGCCGCTCGGTGTTCCCATCAACGCATGTGCTGTCCTGGGCGACTTGGGGGAAGGCAGTGGGGAGAAGCAATTTAAATCCCTGCAAGGGCTTGATGGAAAATCGGCGGTTGACTTTTTTTGGGAGAGAAACAGAACCCCAAAGGCTACGGAGACCGAAATACCTTGCAGAAGGCCGAAAGGGGGCAGGCGTGCAGATAAACCGTAGCATTGTTAGAAATCTATGATGCGCTCAAAAGGCCTGGCCCAGGTAGATGAATGGCGAGCAACGACGACAGCTCCTACGTGGATCAACGCTGAGAGATACTGCACTATTTTGGCTCGATGGCAAGAGCGCTGGAAGAAGACTATTAAAATGCAGGTGCTGCTTCTTCGTCTTTGCTATTGTTCGGAGTATCATCCTCACCGTCGGAGCAGACAGGATGGCGTCTGTCAATATGGTGTGCACGTTGGCCTTTTTTTTAAAGACGACTACTGCTGCTGGCCGTCGATCCTCGGCGTGGGTTTAAGCGATGCGGTTTGGCAGGACGGGCTAAAGCTGCCAGAATGGCAAGCCATATCTTAGGAATGCTGAAAAGGACCCGAGCAAATCGCTAATTATATACGCCGATCGAGATAACAACGCAACGTTCGGGTTACTGACTGGCCATGGTCTCGTGTGGTTGATTCCGGCCGTCTTGTTGTGCACGGCATCCTGATTCTGTCACTATCAAGATGCATATTTGATACCACGATACTACATACGTGTTTTCTGTTCCTACCCTATGGTATGGAATCACATACAAAACACGCAAAAACCATGGCACGCAAAACTGGAACTTGGCACAGAACACAACCTCACACCGACAGTCGATTTAATTGATGGCGTTGGTGCATATTGCCACACTCAATCTATTTTCGAGATATGCCCCTGAACGTGGCAGCGTGGGCGAGACGAGGACGAGGGGCAGCTGTCGTTCTGGAGCTGTTCTTTAGTAACACGAGCGCTTACTACGCAACATCGACTGTAAGTCCGTACCTGGCTACGGTTGACGTTCTCTTTTTTGTTGACAATCCCCAATATGCCGCCGTTTCCCGATTCCAGTCTCAACAATACGATACCAAATGCAGAAAGCGAGGAAACGGGATGTGATTGTGGATTTACTGTGGCATCTCTCTATTCTCACGATCTCACAGCATCACCATTTAAAGGGGCTTTTCGGAGTACGGATTTACGACTGCCCAGGAGGACTGTCGCCAGTTGAAGTTTCGCAGAGATTTTGGCTTGCTTGCCCAAAGGCTTTGTTTTGCCACAGTGACAGGTAGAATAGCTTCCCGCTTGATGGTTTACGTTGGCAAGATACATATGTATACTCTTATGGAGGTACTTGCCTGGCTCTTGATGGAAATACGGATGAAATGGAGCACTACGTATCCTGTTGCAGTGACAGGTAAGAAATGGCGCCATCCACTCTACCTTGTGTCCATTTTTACGACATACGGAATACGACAGACCAGAACAACGGTTGCTTCCGTGACAACTCACAAGGCTTTGTATTGTTGGTCTGTTCGTCGGTTCTGTGCCCTACCCACAAGGCCTAGATTTCCAAAGACAGCACACCGTAAAATTACAGCCTCAGACGAAGGAGCTGCAAGACAATAGGAGATGCTTACCAGAATACCCAAAAACGCTGGAGCTTCTGGAAATGGTCCCCAAAAGAGCAAGATGGCAGGAAAGACGAGGCCAAAGGGCAGCATATTGAAATTGCGTGGCTTGGCCGGGGGTTCGAAGGAGTGCGTTTTGCGTTTTGACTTTGACGTTTTGGGAGCTGTTCGTTGCTCTATTCAGAATCGGCCCACGTTCTGTCCATGATTTTGCCTGTGCTCTTCTAGCTGTCCCATGCTAGTCTGTTTTATCAGCCGCCAGTGGGCAGCCTCGAGACAGGAAACAAAGTTGCGGCACATAAACAGAAGACACAAGACTACTAAGCTGTCGAAACTGTTATCCGGGCCGTCCAAAAGCCTGGTTCTTCTGGCAAGCTCCGAGATATATCTATCCTTGGCCATCCAAACACTGTTATTGCTTGTTCCTCGTGTTCGTCTTGTTCATTCTTCCCTATTTTGCCTTGTTTCGCTCCCGGGCTTGGCAGGTCCATCATCAACTCGCTCCAGCCTTTTGCCAGGTTTCCGGCAGCATCGGCGTCTTTGCAGGAGTGTCAACAGCGTGCCAGTGTGCCTGCAATTTATTGTCTGGAGGAGAACCAGGGCACACGATCACACTCTGGATAGACGGCCGATTTGTTGATTTGTATGCCGTATCATTATTCACAACATATATATGTGAGTGCACATCATATATGCACTGATAGTGTGCCCTGACACACGACCAGATAGAAAGATAAAGCCAGCCTGAGAAAGAGAGAACATTGTCTTGAATATCGGATCGCCACTCGTCCAGCCAACCAAAACCGGCCGGGGGGAAGCTCTCTTTCGATCCTCCCAGCCAAAGGTCAAACACGAACCACGCCCGAAGCAGGCAAGACACAGCTGCTCCACCCACACGGCCAGGCCCCGGCAGAGCTGCAAGCTTCCACACCAACTAGAGATGCAGCAATTCAAAGTTGCAGCGATCGAAACAAGGCCTCCGCAGAAATAGTAGAAATAGTGACCGAGTATTTCCACGCACACCTACGACGCCACGCTATTTGCTGGCCACGCAAGCTATTCGCATGCTTTGTTCCTTCTTCCTTTGGGTTTGGCGTATCGTGGATCCATCGAAGTTTTTCGTCTTGTCTTTTTATCTCTAGCTAATAAATCGATCTCGTCTTTGCGAGGCGTCTGGCCCCGTCACAGCTGAAAAGCAATAAAATTGAGTTTATTTGGCAGGAGACAGAATGAGGCACAAACTTCAAAGGGACAGGACCTGGGTGAAGACGGAGCAGCAAAGCGGCAAGAGGTGAGCACGCCAGCACCAGTCCCTCCAGTGCCTGTCGTTCCTTCCCTTGCTTGGAAGTGTTTTTGCCTCCTAGCAACATCGTGCCTCGTGCCTTTCTCCCTGTTCCCTTGCACTTGGCGGCTCCCCCTTGGCCTGGTGGTCGAGCTGGCCTAGGCTGTTGCTTATTCTGTCGATGTCTAATTGTGTCTATCTGTCCCCTATTTTCATTCCACTGAACGCCTTAGGGCCTTAGCCAAACGCTCCTTCCCTTTCATCGTCAAGCTTTTCTGTCTCTGCATCGTGTCTCGATTCTGATAAAACCTCTTTTTATGACAGCTTTCTGGTCGTCTCCGTGTTCGCATCTGTCACCACCCGCGCCTTGTCTCTCCTTGCGCTCGTTGCGCTCTTTGCGCACTGCTGGTCTGGAATGCTCCTCTGCGACGTATTACACGGAGAAATTGCTTTCTCTGTCAACTCGGCCCCCTGCCTAGTAGCAAGAAGCGATCCTTGGCAGTTTTCTGGTTCGGTGTTTCGTGCCCACTTGCTGCTCTTCGATGGCCGACGTCATCGGTTTTGGTACTCCGAATCGCTCCCAAAATGCCTCTGAACAGATGCTCCGTGTCGACACTGGATGTAAATCCTCTCTTTAACCAAGGCGGCGGCCGCGCGCTTTCTTGTCGAACCTACAGCCGCCAAGCGAAAAACTTCCATCCACTTTGAGGAATCTGACCAGCAATTGCCTGCTTTCATATCTTTGTATCTTGTATCTATCTTGTCTCCTCGTAAATTGACCCTGGCTTGCTATTTGTGTTATTTGTTTAGCTACTAGGAAACGCCTACCCTTCCACAATCGAACTTGCATCGGCAGCTCCCACCCCGACCCTCCCTCTCAAGGCGTGTCACTTTTTCTTTTGTCTGCTCTTCCTTCCTATTTCGGTTCTCGATCTGATCTTGCTCTTGCCTTTCAGACTTTTCTTCTTCTTTTCTTTCTAATTTCTTTTATTCTTTTTCTATACATTCCCCTCCATCTTTTCTCTCCCACCCTCCCCTCGTTTTGCTCCCCTCGTTTGCTCCTTCCGCCTTCTTTGTGTTGTTTTCTCAACCTCCAACTCTCCCACGCCCGCCTTCTCTCTTGCTCTTCTGTCGACTGAAAAGGCTTCATCTTTCGTTTGCCCCTGACCAAAGACGCCTTCCTGTCCATCTATCATCGAACGCACTAGGAAAGAGGTCCTCACCCTCTTCGGCACCTTCCAAGGCTTTTTTTACGGACCTGAAAAGCTAGTGTCTTTCTAACTGCCCTGCTTCATTTCCTCTTCTCTTCTCTTTTTTCTTTCTCGCTCACTGTCTCAGCTCTTACTTAGCTCGCCCCTATCCTTATTCCCTTTTCCCTTCGCGGGCAGCGCTCGTTTTCTCCATCTTTATTTCGACGAGCAAGAATATCCCCTCTCCCTCTCTGTCGCCTTTTGTTTATTTTTCAAACCTTCTTTTTTCGCCGCCAGGAACGCCTCAGTTCGAACAAAGCGAGCTTTTGGAACGCGCATCGATAATTCCATCTCGAATAACACACCATCATCCTCAACGCTTCAAATCGACCATACATCGAACCTTTTTTAGCCGCTACTTTAGGCGGCCTGCGCCCTGGACGGAACCGGCGATCAGCGCACCTGGCACCTCCCACGGTGTTACCAACATTCCTCCTGCGAGACAGTCAGCAACAGCCTCGCTCGTCTGGCCCACAAGCGAAAAAGCGAGAACAACGAATCGCATCACAAGAAACGGCCAAGACAGGCTGAGGGAAACTGCGGGGGAAGAAGAAAGAAAAAGAGAAGGAAGAAACAGAACAAGAAGTGATCAATACAATAAGAAAAAAAAAGAGGGAAGAAGCATAACAAAAAGGACTGAGGAAACAGGTGGCGTATTTTGCTTCCCTGTTCTCATCCCACCATCGCCATGGCACCTTCTTTCCTCAGCATCCGACAGCTTCGCAGGAAATCCAGAGCCAGCTTCAAGACTGAGAAATCAACAGATACCTCTAGTGACGGCGGCCATTCTCACGGCACAACTCCTACTAGCGGTTCGCTCACGCCGCCTTCCCTTGGCCACCAATCCGATCCCAACCTTCATCTCCAAAACAGCCGCTGTAACACAACACCACCTCTTGTCCCACCATTGCCGCCTCTTCCCTCTTCCGCGAGCTCCAGTTCTCTCAACACAAAAAGATACAGCGTCAACGGCATGGCTGGTCTCGGTTCTCCCATGACGAACGGCGGCAGCCGCGCACTGCCCGTCTCGCCCTACTCCCCGCGCATCACTAACGTTACCGACAACTCCTGGGCGTACCAAAAGGTCCTGATCATCAACGGCACCATTGGCGACGGCACCCAGCCTCAGCAGAGCTTGGATGGCGTCGTTACAGTGAGCCGACTCGACGATGGTTTCCCGCCCGTGCAATGGCCCGTGACCGATTCGCACTTCAAGGCCCTGGTGTATCTCATGCCCGGCGCCAACAAGCTGCGCTTCGACTTTGCCAGCCCCAAGCTGGCCAACAGCAGCACCTCCAACCCCATCCACTCCTCGTATATCACCCTACATATGGTCCCGCCGACCAATTCGCCACCACTGCAGCTGGCCATTATGCTGGCAAAGGACTCTCCTGGTACCTTTGATGCTGTGCCTGCCCGTATTGAGCGCGAGGGCAATGGCCTGGAGACGGCAATCCGCAAGTTCCGCATGGCAGCATACTTGTGGCAGAGCTTCACGGCCGAGCAGATGTGGCGCAACCGTCTCGGCCGCCGCGTCTTCCGATTCGAGGAGGAGTGGACACAGGGCACGTCCAACCTGCGGGACCGCGAGTTTGGTACAATGCGCTCCGAAGCGCGCATCCATGTCATCCGTTCCGACAAAACCATCGCCGAGCTGCGGAGCCTCGACAACACACAGCAAAATGCCAAGGCGAAGAACCGAGACGCACAATACGGTTTCGCGATCGACGCCGTCCGCAATTACTTCCAGCCCAAGGCCGGCCAGACCCTGTACGTCTCCGTCCTGCTGCTCGATGCCCACTGGGACAAGGGCGCCCAAATGATCACTGGTCACGCTGCCCTCGGTGGCGGTGCCGGCGATATCCGGGTGGGTGTCTTCGGCTCCCATGGCATGCAGAGCTACCCGACATGCTTCGAGGAGGTCGTTCCTGCATTCAGCGACTGCACACCAACGGATCTCAACTACGTGGGCAACGACGCTGGCGAGTCCGGCAGCTCGTGGGAGGCGGCCAACATTGGTATTGGCGCACACTTGCACGAGACAGGCCATTTGCTTGGCCTCCCCCACCGCGAGAGCGGTGTCATGCTGCGCGACTACGTCCGTTTCAACCGTAGCTTTCTCACCCGTGAGGCGTACTCAACACGTACCAAGTCCAAGGGCGGCCTGGTACTCGAGAAGGACGAATGCACATGGCACCGGTTGGACTGTCTTCACTTCCGTACGCACCCCTGCTTCAAGCTCCCGAACGATCCTCCCTTGCAAGTCGACGATAGCGTCCAGGCCTGGCCAATCGAAGGCAATTGTGTGGCCATCACGGCGGCGTCGGGCGTGGCATACATTGAGCTGCATGCCGAGGGTGACAGCGTGTGCAAGTCGTGGATCGAGTATCCGCTCGACAATGGCGCGCCATTGCAAAGGCAAGTGGTGCTAACCGAGCAGGACATCCGGAACCGCTTGCCCGAGGCCAAGCGCCGGAAGGACCCGATTAAGATTGCCATTCGGGCATGGGGCGGTGGCACCCTCGTGATTGACGACGTGCGCCACCTCGTGTCCAAGGAGTCGTCGACGAAGCTGAGTGGTGGTATCCTCATGGGCAAGACAGCCTACCGCAGCGCCAAGCTGGGCCGCGGCGCGATGCAGGGCACGCAGGCAAACGAGGTCATCTTCACGAGCGCGCAACAACAAAACCGGGTGCTCTCACGGGTCGTCTTCTACCACGGCCGGGCCCTTGACGGTGTGGAGTTTGTGTACGACGACGACTCGCGGCAGCTGTTTGGCAAGCGCGGCGGCAAGCCGGGCGGCGACACCTTTGAGATGGATGTCCGGCGAGGTGAATACATTAGCGGCTTCAATGTTCGCTCTGGAGCTTGGATTGACGGCATCCAGATCTTGACAAGTTTGGGCCGGCGGTCGCCCATGTACGGCAACGCTCACGGCGGCTCTGGGTGAGTTCCCTTTATATTCGCCTAATGATTTGGTACATGGACACACTGCTAATAAATACAGACACACTCTAATCCCACCGAGAGGATACACCATCTGCGGCGTGTCTGGCTCGTGCGGTGCATGGGTCGACGCGTTTGCTGTTCTCATCACGAAATGAGCTAAGCTTGTCTTGAGCATCTTTGATTTTGTACTGCGTCTTACCACATCTTCCTTTCCTTGCGTCTCTTTTCACTCAACAACGTTCCTTCCTCTTTCTCGTCTTTGCATGCCTGCATGACCTTTGTTTTTCCTGCACATACACATATACACATAATCACGTATACATACAGGGGCCAAACATCAACTGGTTTTTTCTTTTCTTTCGTTTTGTTATAATTGGTAGATGGAAATCGGAATAGCCGTGTTAAAATACCAGGCTTGAGTCTTTTCCCAATAATATCTTTCCTGGTTTTCTCTCATATTTGTGTTCTTAATATCTCGTTTAAGTGAATGATCTTATCTCGATCAGTGCACCAATCAATCGTGAAAAGCCCTCTGACGACGTATGTCAGCTATCAGGCTCGCAAGTTAACAAGGCCTCACTTAACACTGCCAGTCTTTTCGGTGCGGGGACGTTGTATGACGCAGGCCAATTGTGGCTACGTTGAGGCGAAACTAGGAATGTTGTAAACCGGCAGAATTGGAAAATCGCTGATATCATAGGTCTCACCCGGACCGTTTTGGTGCTACTGCCAGGGGGGCCTGGCCAGGTCACTGTCACAAAAACGACTGACGACAGGCGGCGAGGCAGGCTCCAAGTCTGTTGGAGAGAACTTCCTTCCCTTTGTCTGTCGTTGTTGCACTGCCACAACGCCCCCTCTCTTTCCCCTTCCCCCTTGTTCGGCTGCCCCAAAAAATCCAGGAGGGCGCCTGTGCGGCAAAAAAGAGACGACACAGAGGACAGATGGCCCAGGTTTTAGCGCCATCGGGGTTAATCACAAGCCAAACGAAAATCGAAAGGGGAAAGAGAGTCAGATGGCCTAAAGTGAAGAGACAGGGCAGGTCTGGCCAGGTCTTTTTACCCCCACTTCCTCTGCTCCTTCCCTTCACAATGGGTTGTGCCTGTTTGTCCTGTGAGATTTATTGATCCGTGAAGTATGGGCAGGAGCAACACGAAGCTGCAGAGCTATGGAAGGAAAGAACGATAAACTCCGTTTCATTGTAACTTTATTTACCCAACCTCCAGCCAGGTCCAGCCCAGGTTTCTTTTTTCCCTTTTATTCGTTTGACCGCCTGCCTGCTTTGACAACGTGCCCTTGCTACTTCTGTCGCTAGCGCACTATTTTTTTTCTTTTCTTGCGTCAGTTAGTCCCGCGCCGCCTGCCGTGCAAAATACAGTGCGTTCATCAACGTCAACAGTTTTCGGTCCCTCTCAACCAACAATTTTCGAAAATAAAATAAAATAAAGTAGAGAATACGGATATAGTGGCATCTCCTCCTCCTCTTCACCGGTTCTTTTCTTTTTCTGCCCTGCTGCATCGTCTCCGCTTTCACTCCTCTCCCCAACCTCTTGAGCCTCTTTCTTAACCTGGAAGAAAAGCGCACTCTGAAACCTGAGAGCAATTGCGACAGTTCACCTCCTTCCTTGCTTCACAATTCTTCGTCGGTCCGCATCGGCAAGCTCCACCTTCGCAACACTCTCCTTCCGTTCTCATCCTCACACACACGTTCTCTCTCCTTCCTACTCTCCTCTTCTCTCCGTCCTCCGCTTTCTCGCCGCCGACGACCTTGACGACCGGCCCTTCTCCTCGATCTCCTCCGCCTCTTCACCGACCTAACGCCTCACCTAACCAACCACCTCACCCCCATGTCTAGACGGACTTCAACCATGGCGAACGGCAGCAGCAGCTCCGCGCCGGCCGAGCTCAGCCAACCAGGTGCGCATACACCGGCCTTCTTCTCACATCATGGGCATCGCTTTTCAATTTGCTAACTGAAAAAAACAGCCGACAAACAGAAGATTCTCCTGTCGACGGACCCCGGCCACTTCTCTCTCATCCGCGCCCTGCACATGGCCGACTTCATCACGGAGCTCAACGGTATGCCCGCACAACAACCCCTCCCCTCTCCCCTGCAACATGTCTTGGCAATCTTCTCGGCAACCTGTACTGACCCGTTCTTCCCCGTTCCCCCTTCTAGGCGCCTGCGGCATCCTCTCCATCTTCTCCTCGCTGCGGTACTGCATCGATCCGACATCCCGCACCAACCTCTGGTTCGCCCTGGCCCTGCTGCCGCTCGGCTTCTTCTTTGACGCCATGGACGGCAAGGTCGCCCGCTGGCGCAAGAAGAGCAGCATGATGGGCCAGGAGCTCGACTCGCTCGCCGACCTCATATCCTTTGGCGTCGCCCCCGCCGCTGTCGCCTTCTCGATCGGCATCCGCTCCACCATCGACCACGTCCTGCTCGCCTTCTTCGTGCTCTGCGGCCTCACTCGTCTCGCCCGCTTTAACGTGACGACTGCCGTCATCCCCAAGGACAAGACCGGCAAGGCCTCCTACTTTGAGGGTACGCCCATTCCCACCAGCTTGGGTCTTGACGCCCTCATGGCCTACTGGGTCAGCCAGGACTGGATCCTGGACAACCTGCCGCTGGGCACCTGGTTCGCCGGCACAGCCTACGAGCTGCACCCCATTGCCCTGCTGTTTGTGCTCCACGGCTGCCTGATGACGAGCAAGACCATCCACATCCCGAAGCCTTAGGTGGCGGACGACTAGCGACAGGCGAGACAAACGAAGTAGGCGAAGAAGACGGGGGTGCTCAGTGGTGGAACGGCCCTCGGTGCTAATAGTGGGCGGTTGTTTCTTAGGCTGAAAGATGCCGGCATGATGCAAGCGTGAGCGCGCGTCTGGGTGATTTGTCTTTGCATAGAAAAGACCTTGTACTCTTTGCCATATTTTTTTTGCTCATCATTTTTGTTATTGTCGTTCTTTCATTTCCATATCCTCTCCCTTTTCCCCTCCTCTCTCCCACTTGAATCTCTTCAACGTTTTTATGTCTGGGTCATATTGGCGAAGTTTCTGCATTTTTGTTTTGCAATTCCTTTCTTCTTCCATATTTTCATACACGGCATTTTCTTGTGAACTACTACTACGAAACGAAAGACCGAAAAGAAGAAAAGAGGAGGAAATATGACAGCAATCGGCGTCGGGACAAAAAAAAGGACATGGGCGCTGTCATCTCAGGTTTTGTTCAACAGGATACCAAATTGACGGCTGTATTTTTCACTTTTTTTGTTAGTTTATTTATTTCACATTTTCTTTTTGCCACTTGCAGGCGTTTTCTAGAAATAATTAGAAGCGTTTCAAACCATATTGGTTCTTCGTCGAATTCATCTCATATCTCAAAGACACAAGAATGGCTCAGATGACTCCAGGAAGCGGACAGGCCCGCCAGTTCGTGGCCGGCAGTTAGCTGATTCGCTCCGTCGTTCTTGCCTGTTTTACAGCACACAGCACTGCTCCGTGCACCTGCCCCCTGGCCAAATCTTACGTAAATTGGGAAGAAGCACCCCGCAAACGGCCAGCCACCGGAGTCGTTCTTACTGTTCAAGCTTGTGCAGTTTCCCCTTCAGTACCCTGTAGGCTGTAGCACGCCACTGTAGACTAGCTGTGCGAGCGCGGGAAGCGGTCCCTGGGTCGCCACTTCCCCCAACTGGATCTAACCGTCGGTATCTGGAATTTTGGGATTTTGGACCGCATCGATAACAATTTCGCAATCCAACGCCTTCTTAGAAAGAAAAACAAACGTCCCACGATCTTCCTGCACCACGCATCCTGCCGATAGCAGCACACGCAACCAAACGACATAACGTCTAGTATCAGTATACCACACATATTTGTCACTGGTCTCGCTTATTTATCCACACCCGAATACCTTTCCACGACACACCGACCATCGGCCTCCTTTTGCGCCCAACTTTTATTTTTGGCGGGTCAAGACCCCTCCACGCCGACACCCCACGAGCGCATCGGATAGCCCTCGTGTATACGGCAACAGCCTAGCGAACAGCAGGCAGCCGTGGCGCATGACCGAAGCCACGCATCCCTAGTCATCCGCGCGGATACGGCCACCCCGGCCAGCCCCAAGCAATCCCCTCCACCTCCCCCTTGCCAGCCATGGTGAACTTCGACCACGTTCCCGACGAACTCATCGTCCAGATTCTCTACCTCATTTCTTCCGCCGATCTCATTAACTCCGTCCAGTGTGTCTCCCATCGCTTCTACCACCTCTGCCAGGAACCCAAGCTCTGGTTAGCACGATGCCAGTCGGACTATAAGTACTGGGCAGCGCCGTCGCGTGCCCGTCTGGCTCGCGCTGGACGTGCCAACCGTGGACCCTGGAAGCAGATGTGGCTGGACCGCCGGCGCGGTGACGCCAGCACTGCACGGCACTTTGAACATGTGTTGGCGTCCAAGGTGAACCGCGTACGTCACCTCGAGGCCATCTGTCGGCGCGGTCTCAACGCCAAAGATTTTTTGCTGGAGCAGTACCACCTGCCCGACGACGCAACGGACGACGTCCTGGCTCGGCGGTACTATGCCAACACGGCACTGGCTAGCGTCCATCGCGGACTGGCCATTGAGGAGTGGTGCAAGGTGTTGTGCAAGTCTAATGGGTTCCACCGGCTGGACCGTGCCCTGGGTGCCTTTGACATGTTTGTGCTGCACGATGCCGACGAGGACATGGACCGTATCGAAGTGGTGCTTGACGAGCTGGCCGACGAGTTCCGCCGCGACCACGAGCGCCCAAGCATCGACAGCATGACAGTTCACGAAAGGGCACATGCGCTCGTGCGCTGGATTCGCTTGCGCAACCTGGCCGGCATGCCCGACCCTAGCTTCAACTACCGCAACGTGCGCAATTGCCTGATTGGACACGCACTGACCGACCCAGAGCACCCGTCGCTGCCCATAATCTCGAGTGCCATCTTTGCGAGTATCGGCGAGCGTGTTGGCTTGCGCGCGTTCTGCTGTGCGGTGCCGGGCCATGTCCATGCCACAGTCTTGTCGAACCCAGGCGAATCCATTGACGGCACACCACTCGTCACGGATCCGCGATTTCCACAGCGGCCAGGGCCACCCATCGTCCCACATATGACGCTGCAAGAGCGTATGGTGACGGGCGATGGAACGGAAGAAGGTGGTATGGGTGGCGATGGTGTTGGGGAAGGTGAGCGTGAAGGTTACAGCGGGTCCTCGTCTTCCTCCTCGATACCGTCCCTCGCCGTATCGCCCATTGCGATTGCGGCTGCCACCACACCCCAAGCGCACGCCATGGCCTTCCAGCTGAAGCAGCTATGGCCAACATCAGCAACAACAACAGCAGCACACGACTCAGGTGTGGTTATGCAGATGGCGCGCTTCTCAGGATCGCTGCCGGACAATGGCGAGCGCATGTTCCTCGACCCATACAATAACGAACAGGAGATGTCGTTGGCGCGTCTGCGCCAGAGCATCGCCGAGGTCGACTGGGGCACTGTCGAGAACCGAGACGTGCACTTGCTACCAATGCCGACGTCGGCCATTGTGCAGCGTGTGGCCCTCAACATGGAGGCCAGCTGGTCGCATGCGAACCAAGTGTCGAATGTGCCGCAGCTGAGCGCTGAGACGCGGCGACTGCGTCGTGGTGACCCGGATATGAACTTGGAGGCATTGTTATATGCGACCATCTGGGCGACAGCGCTGATGAAGCCACTCGACAGCCCCGACTGGGACCGCTGCCTCGATAGCCTTCTGGCGCGGTTCGCCCACTTTTACAGCGAGGACGTCTGGATCATTGCCAAATTCTTGTTACCGTTGTACGACCGATACGTTGAGCTGAGCGGTGGCAATGTTGCCAACGGCGTGGGCGGTCTTCTCTCTCGTCTTGCGGCTGGCCATGCTGGCGATAACAATGGTGATGATAACATCCCGCCACCACGACGACACAATGGTCCCCCACCGGCCATCCCCAACGACCCCAATGGCCGCCATGCACAGCAGCCGCGTCAGCGTGGGTGGACTGACCCCCGTGTTATGATCAAGATGGTCTACAATTTGGACCAGCGCCAGCCGCTCGTGAGCCGCCGCTACACCCAGGACATTTGCGAAAAGGTGCTCTTCCGCATCGGCCAAGTCTTCCGGCACCGCCGCTTCGACTACATCGGCATCATCAATGGCTGGTCGCCCGACGATCCGACGTCCCTGCCGTCACCCAACAACATGTCTGTGGCCGAGACGGCTACACCCAGCGACGCCGAAGACAGCAGCGGTAGCGGACGTGGCACACCTGTGCAGGTTTCCTTCCCTAATGGGGGCGGGGGTCCGTTGGCAGATACAGCCACTGCCGCCGCAGCGGCTGCAGCTTCGACAGCTTCTGCAGCGCCACGCCGGCGTAAGAAGTCGGCCTTTTACACGTGTCTGCGGACAGGTGTCGAGCGGCAGGTTGTGGCCCAGCGCAACATTGAAATTGTGACGGACCCGGACCTGATCCCGGAGGCGCTTAAGTTTCTGGCGGGCAAGCACTTCAAACGCTTCGACCGGGCGACTTGCACGTTTGTGTCCAATCTAAGAGAGTTTTACCCTGATGATTGAGAGCGGAGAGCGGGGAATGAAGACGGAAATAAAGAAAAATACAGGCATAGAGGGGTTGAGTAGACATGAGTATTTGATTTTCATAACAGCGAGGCGCCATGGGACTACACATCTGCATAAGATTACGTTTTTTGTCTCTTGCTAGTAGCATGATTTATACACACGGGGTCGGTGAAAAAACCTCCTACATTTAGCTTTTATCGTTTATTGTTTGCATCACAAACTGGGCATTATCATCAAACGCCAAAACTCTCAAAGTCGTGAAATCGCCGTGTGTCCGTTACTGAAACACAGAAGAAAGAAAGGAAGAAGGCAACGCTAAATCATGCATCAGAAGGGGAATGGAACAGAAAGAGGGGCCAACAGGGCAACGAAAAAAATAGCATCCAAGAGGGGCCTTTCATCCCACATCATCAACCTCGATAATAGGTTCATCTGGCTCACCAGTAGCTAGCCGCTGTAGTACACCCTTGTCGGCTAGCTTCTTGAGCCAACTATGTACTGCTGGAGTGTAGTCGCCTTTGCGGGCCGCAGCTCGGCGGACACCGCCGTCGTCTGCGTCGTCGTCTGTGATGGTGGAAGGCTCATCCCCATTTGTACCGTTCGTCCCGTTTGTGCGATTTGTGCGATTTGTCTCACTTTCTCCATTCGAGCCATTGGTGTTGTCTGTCCTTTTCACCTTCTTTAGTGTGTGGCAAAGTGCAAGCAAACTGAAGACAGCCGTGTCATCGTACGATTCATAGTTGGCCATGCGCAAGGCAATACGGTCGCGCGCCATGGCCGTCCAGTCGCCTTCAAAGGTGCCCAACTTCAACGGCTTCTCTTGCATGCCGTTGAGTTCCCAGACCTCCGTGCCCACCGGCACGTAGGCAATAAAGTGAAAAGCGGCCTCGTCTTCGTCAGCAGCCTTTTTTCTTTTTCGTTTGTTGTTTGCACTCTTCCGCTTGGCCTTCTTGCCCGCTTCGGCCCACTCTAGTTTGAGCGATAGGTCGGACATCAACATGTCGAGCCGCCGTGCAAACGAATTGTGCGTGGACCGGATGGTCTCGTCGCTGCTCAGCAGGTGGCCACGGAGGGCCGGATGCAGGGGCTGGGTTGCAGCCTTGAAACGTGTTAGGTGGTCGCCGAGGCTGAGCCGCTCGCAGTTCATGGCGATGTTGAGCATGGCGATCGTGCCGCAGGCATTCTCCGTTGTCTGGGGGCGTCAGTGAGAGCATTGACGAAAAAAGGGCTGCGTAGCGACTTACCTGGTTGGCAAACCACAGATTCTCTGGACAGTCCTCGTGCTCTTCGTCTTCCTCTTCCTCCACAAACTTGTAGAGAAATATTAATCCTAGAGGGTCTCTGAGAACAAGCAGACTTGTTAGTATTATAGATCCATAACGTTGAAGCTCCGACGGATGAGATGCTCACGGTAGATATGAAATGGATGACTCGTCCACGCCAAAGAGCTCGAATATGGTCGCATCATGCACGCCTAGTTCGTTAAGGATAAAGTTGAAGAATGCCTGAGAATGTACGTTAGTGAGCAATACTATTGATTCAAGATAAATATTACACAGTGGTCACTCACCGGCTCCGACTCAATGTCGCTCCAGCCCTGCCATGCCTTGTGCTCGGTCTCGGTAATCGGCGCAAACAGCTTCTCATGGATCGTGTCTTCCGATGGAACTGCCGCAGTTGCATCATCTTCGGCAATAATCACGGCGGTTGCTGCCGATGCCCTATCCGCTGTGGCGCGCCGTGGCCGTGAATTTCGGGGTGCGGGTGACGGCGAGACTGGTGATGACAGCAAATCGATCTTGGGTTCGTCCATGGCGTCATCTTCAGGTGGGTCTTTTGGTGTGTCTCGGGCGGCCGCGCTGCCATTGGCGCTGCCGTTGAGAATGCCGCACCCGTCCTCTGCAACCTTGGCCCGCTTGGCCGGCTGTGGCGTGCTGGCCGAGCCCCTTCGCCGTGTCATTGTGGCCGGCGAATGTTCGTAGAGACAAAACCGATAGAAAAATCGTGATGCGTCAGCCTTGTGATTCAGCCTCAAATCTCAAAAGTCTCGGTATCAGACTTTCAAAATGATCTCAATACGATAGCACTTCTCATGAGGGGTGCGCGCAAATGAGAGAAAGCTCAGTGTGCAGCATGGCTGCTCGGTCGTACATCGCTGTGCGTGTATGCCGGTTTTGCTGTTGTATAGCCGCTGTTGTGCGTCGATCGATGTCACGAAATTAGTAGCAATCAATTCCGGAAACAGCTATGTACACAGCTTGGAGCTCTCTCTTGACGATTTTATGGGGAGCTCTGGCAAGCCACCGTGCTAGTTTACAGTGCATTTTATCATGCATACTGTACTGGATCATGCCTGCCAACAAGGCCACCCAGGGGGCCCGTTTTTGTACCTGGCTACTGCCCAATCAGCGTGCTTAGCAGCAGGCTGCACCTGCAAAAATATTGTTGCTCCTGGTCTTTCCTGGTTTGGCGGCCCAGCGCGTCTTTGACGTGAATGAGAAAGAAGCTTCAGCAAAAAAAGGGCGACACTGAAAATCGACAAAGAAACAGAAACACATACAACACATCCAGCTCTTCAGCATCGACACCACGCGACGCCCTTACGCAGGCCATCTCTCGCACCACACGAAGCGAGCATCAATAGCGATACGACACCATCTTTCCTACACACGACTCGCCAGCGTACAGCTCGTCATCAGACTCCTTTCACGACATCTCAACTTTTTTCGGTCTCTTTTTAATTTCTGTCGAGCTTCATATCCAAATCTTTCGACCCGTTTACGCCCTCAACACCATCTCCTAGACCCTTTCCCACAGCTTCTCTGCCACTGGGGATGCCATGAGCGCCACGCCTCGAGTGCGCTCCGGCGCGTTCCCCCAGACGCCGACAACCATCCGCGTCGGTCGTGGCGCACCGCCAACTCCTTCACCCAGTCCACCCGTCGACGACATCCCCACCAAACGCTCCTCTTCGTCAACATCCTCTCGGCCAGTATTTGCTTCGGCACGCTCGTCCAATGGCTCGACACGTGGCTCGGCCGCCGCCGCGGCAGCAGCAGCAGGTTCTGCAGCACCTGGGCCCCTTATTCCGCTCGACATTATCGATGCCCCGACACAGCGGTTTTATGCTGTGGCTCTTTATATTGCCTTGATCGCCTGGAAGTGCTACGACTGGGTGCAGCTGCTCGAGGAGAATGGCGAGTCGTTCTGGCTGTTCCTCAAGTGGATTGGCCTCGACTTTGTTTTCCTCTTTGGCCTGCCCGAGATGCGCATTCCGTGGCTTGAACTCTCGCAGCCTGTCGCCATCTTCCTCTTCTTCTGTCACGTCATCACCGACTACCTGCTCATGTTCAACATTGGCGTGCCCTGGCATGCTTGGTTCCTTAGCCTGCTCAAGGTCTTTTACGACCGCGAGCTGTCCATCTCTGAGCACTACGTCAAGGCTTCCAGCATCCTGCAGAACTCGTCCCTCATCTCCGGTCGCCAGATTATCAACATCTTGCCCGAGGGCTCGGCCATCTTGAACCCCAGCGGTCTGCCGTTCTGTATCGGTGGCCTTGGTGGTACCGGTGTAGCTGCCGGCGCCAACCCCAACATTGCGAATCTGCCGCTGTACTTTAATGCCACCATCCCCGCTGAGGTCGAGCTTATCCGCCTGGATCTCGACAGTAACGAGGAGGAGACGCTGCGTCTCACCAAGAACCAGCTCCGTGAGATTGCCAAGCTCGTCAAACGCCAGGAGGCTTCGGCTGATGGTACGCTGGCTGCTGTCCGCTTCGATGTGCCGGTCAAGAAGACGGGTGCCTACCGCCTAGGCCGTGTGCTTGATGAGTACAAGCTCGACGTGCAGCGTCCGAGCCCCTTTTCGTTTGTCGTCTCCTGCCCCAGTGCTCGCGTTGGTGGCGGCGGCAACCCTCCGTCGAAGCAGTCCTCCTGGTCCTCTTCGTCTTCGTCTGGCCCGATTACGCGCTGCCACGGCGACCTGTCTGATCTGCTGCTCGAGGTCGACGGCACTCCGCCGCTCAAGATTGTCTACAGCCGTACCATCAACGGCAAGGACCACAGCTTCCACTTCCAAAGCCTGCAGCCCGAGGGTTTCGTGTCCCCGCTTCTGGGCACCGTTCCCTCCCGCTCGGCTGGTCTGTCTGCTTCGGCCTCGTCGGGCAACTCGCAAGAGTCTCTTGATTCTGATGCTGTGGTTGCCGCCAACTTTCCGACCGAAGGTGACGCTGATATCTCCTGGGCTCGCTCCCGTCGCGTGTCTGTTGGCCTCAACGAGACCATGCATGTGGGCGGTGAGTGGCGCTACTCCATCGACGAGGTCCACGACGCCTTTGGCAACGTGGCCAAGTACAATGAGCCCGTCGAGGACCACGAGGTCCGCCCGCGCCCACCCAAGCACCTGATCCAGAGCTTCCATGTTCGCGAGCGCCCCCGCATCCGGCTCCAGGGCTGCGACCTGCGCCAGCCGCTCAAGGTTGCTCGCGGCAAGTCGACGCAGTTCCCGATTCGCTACGAGATTCCTGGTGTGCGCCGCCCCGAAGACGGCTCTGCCCACACGCTCACGTGGCAATTCTCGCCCATCGACACTCTCACTAAGAGCGGCGACCACGGCGATGTCGTAACCACGGAGACCTTCAACGCCCGCCACGCCGACGAGATGCCCACCATCTCTACGCCTGGTCTGTACACACTCAAGTCTGTGTCGTCCGGCTCTTGCGAGGGTGAGGTCCAGGAGCCCGCCTCGTGTCTGCTCCTGAACCCGCTCGAGCCTAAACTGGCACTCCGCTCCGAGGGCATCCCCGACAGCTGCGGCGGCAATTCTATCGGTCTGCGCGTCGATCTTGACCTTGTCGGTACGCCGCCCTTCCTCGTACGTTACGATGTTAGCTCCAATGGTGTTGTCCGCCATGAGAAGGTCTCTGTGTCTGGCATGCGCTACCAGCTCGAGCTGGTGCCCCGTGTCGCTGGTAACCACAAGTACATCTTCCGTTCCATCGATGACGCCGTCTACAAGTCTCAGCCGCTTTCTGGCTCCGAGATGACCCTCGAGCAGAACGTCAAGCCTGCTGCTCGCGCCTCCATTGACCACCCCACGGGCAAGGCCAATGCCTGTCTCCAGGACTCTGTCGGTGTCGACATCGCTCTTTCAGGTGAGGCGCCCTTCACGCTCGAGTACGTGCTGCTGCATGAGGGCAAGCGCCGTACTTTCAAGGAGGAGAACATTGACAAGTACCGCTACCGCATCGACACCCCTGCGCTTGCACAGGGTGGCGAGTACACTCTGGCCCTCACGAGCGTTCACGACCGCAGTGGTTGCCGCACTTTCCTGCAGGGTGGTGGCGAGCTCAAGATTGCTGTTCGTCGCCAGCGTCCCCGTGCTGCCTTTGGCTTGCTTGAGAACAAGCGCCGTGTCTTCGTTGTTGAGGACGCCGCTGTTCGCCTGCCCCTCCGTCTCACGGGCGAGGGTCCTTGGAAGGTTTCGTACCGCAACCTGGGCAAGGAGTTTGGCGACGACGGCAAGCCCACTCACCCTGGCCCGCTGGTCACTCGCAGCCTCAACTCGGGCAACGATTTCCTGCAGGTTTCGGAGCGTGGCACATACGAGATCGTCGACGTCGCCGACAACCAGTGCGTCGGCCTGGTCGATAACACCGCCTCAGTCTTTGACGTCGACTGGTTCCCCCGGCCCAAACTCTCATTTGTGCAGACCGAGGCTATCCAGGAACAGGGCAACCTGTTTGTGAAGCAGGATGTCTGCGAGGGCGATGTCGACGGTTTTGAGATTGACTTGCGCGGTTCGCCGCCCTACCACGTCGAGTACAATGTCCGCCACAAGGCTGCCAAGGGCTCGCAGACATCGTTCATCCACAAGCAGCTCGACGCCGCCCTGGGCCGTGCCTCCATCCAGATGGACACCAGCAAGGCCGGCACCTACAGGTACGAATTTGCACCTCCCGCCGACAGCCTTTATAACAACAACCGGCCCAGCTCGGGAAGTAAGGGCGGCGTCTCGCCGCTCGTCATGCAGCAGACCGTCTTCGCCAAGCCGACAGCTGCCTTTGCCAAGGCCGGCCAGTCGTTCAAGTACTGCATGACCGAGCAGGACAATGAGGATTTGATCCCCATGGTCCTGACGGGTGTGCCACCCTTCTATGTCGAGATGGAGATTAAGCACCAGAGCGGCGCTGTGTCCGAGACGTACCGCGTGCCGTCCATCATGACGCACAACTATGGCCTACAGATCCCCCGCCAGCACCTGCGCCCCGGAACGCAGCAGGTGCGCATCCGCAAGGTCCGCGATGCCCGTGGCTGCCAGCAGAAGACGGACGACTTGGTGGGTGGTAACGGCAACAGCGCCAGCGACTCGCTCTCCTCTTCCTCCACATCCTCTGTGCAGGTGCAGCTCTTCGAGGCTCCGGCCATTTACGTTCTCGAGTCCCGCACCGACTACTGTGTCGGCGAGCGCATCAGCTACACTTTGTCGGGCACGCCGCCCTTTGATGTCTGGTACAACTTCAACGGTGTCACCCGCAAGGGCGCATCCGCCACGACCACCTTCCGCCGTGTCGCCGAGGCGCCCGGCGAGTTCACCATTACGGGCATCAGCGACAAGGCCTCCGAGTGCCGCGCCGCCGTCAACCTGTCGCGTATCATTCACCCGCTGCCATCGGTCCGCGTCTCCCAGGGCCGCACCGCCCGCGTGGATATCCATGAGGGTGGCGCCGTCGAAATGGTCTTTGAGTTCGGCGGCACCCCGCCCTTTGAGTTTACCTACACGCGCAGCACCAATGCCCGCAAGGGCCAGCGCAGCCAGGTACTCGAGACGCGCCACGACATTTCGTACGAGATGACCAAGACGGTGCGTGCGAGCCAGGAGGGCACGTACGAGGTGGTGGCTATTAAGGACAAGTTCTGTGCGTTTTCGACGCAGCGGGGCGCCGAGGGAGCCGACAGCGGTAGTGGAAAGAAGAGAAATTAGAAGGGATAAAGTTAGGGATGTATCAAGGGTGATTTGTCAAAGGGTTTATTATTTTGTTTTTGATTGTTTTTGTCGGCTTATTTCTGTGTTTACACCCCTTTTCCCCTTCCCCTTCTCTTTCTTCCCACCTGTTCCTTTATTTTGCATAAGCAGGGCGTTTGGAACCAATTTGTGTTTTGTGTCTTTTTTTTATTTCAATCTCTTTGTATAGGAACTGGAAAAGAATAAATAAGGTTTAATATGTATTAGTGTTTATATGGTGATGTATATAGGCATGCTTTTCTGTGACATCAGCTCTCACACCATCAATCCTTCCTTTCTGGGAGAGTTCACGCTTAGGCCGCAACTGCCAGTTTGGGTAGAATTCTTTTTTGTATTTTTTTTGTTCGTATAACTGTTTCTCGGAGGTGCCTTCCTTGATGCTGGTATCGCACCTTCCTCCCATCCTGTGAGTCTATGGAAATGATAAATAACTCTGTAGTATGTCCTGCGCTGAAGATGTTCCCCCCTTTCCCTCCTCTTTTTATTTCTCCACCCTATTTTGTCGTAACCCGCACCCATCCAGATTGGTCGTACACGGCATTAATATCGCAATATCCGCCATCTTTTCTCCCCTCGACATTAATCACTGTCCTCATCACTCTCCTCCTCATCGTCGTCATCGTCGTCCTCATCGCTGTCATCCTCCTCGGCCGTCTCAAGCCACTCAACAAGAACACGACACCGCTCGCGTGTGCCGGCCATGCTGCTGTCACCAGAGGCGCCACTACCGCCCTCGGCTGCGCGGCCGTCGGCCCACCAGGCCAGGATGCCCTCCTCGTCGAGCACGTCGCTGTCGTACAGCTGCTGGAGGAGGGCTGCAAGCAGCGTGCCGGGCGCGGCCAGGCCCTCAATCTGCTTGCCCTTGTTCTCCTTCTCCTCGCGGATACGCATGCCGACAAGTGTCCGCTGCAGCGCAAGCACAAACTCGACCTGCTCGTCAGATGTGCCGTTGCCGACACCGACGTCGCGCACAAACTTGGCGGCACCGGTCTTGCTCTTGACAGCACGCTCGGCCGCCTTGGAGGCGTCAAGGCCCTGGCCCTGCTCGCCGGGCGTGTCGACGGGGGCGGCGAGCTCGCAGGCACGGCGGGCAAATGCAGCCGCCACGGCACGGCGTACAGCTCCGTCGGAAGCGTCCGTGGACAGGCGCAGGCCCATAAATTCGAGGCGTGCAGACTCAAAGTCGCCGCTAGCGTCGTCGCGCAGGGCATCAAGTAGACCGTTGACGGCGTCGGTATGGAAAGAGCTGCTAACCGTGCTCACACCGTCGGCGCCAATCAGGCCTGTAGCACCACCAGCGCCAGATGCGAAGCGGCCAGCCAGGCCATCACTCGTCGAAAACCGTGAACCATCGAGGGATGCAAAGGACGGCAGCCGTGATCTTGATCCCCGCTCGCCGCCTGCATTGCTGGCACTGAGGAAGCCACTGCTCTTGCCGCCCTCGGCACCCGCCTCTTCGTCGTCGTCGTCAAATACGGCATCCTCATCGTCATACTCGCCGTCGGATTCGAAGCTGGAAATGGAGGAGGTGGAGAGGTTGAGGTGTGCGGTGGAGTAAATAAGGGATCGTTGCAGCGACTCGGCGGTGATTGCATCGCTATCTTCGTCATCTTCGTCGTCATCGTCTGTGGTATGATGGTATGTTGCTCCCTTGCCACCAGCACCAACGACAGCTGCGTCGTCGGCGACTGCGCTGCCATTCGACTTGGAAACAGAGAGGACGACAGGGTTGCCTGCCGTAGCATTGAGCTGGACCTTGTCGGCGACAGCTATGCCAAACGACAGAACGGAGCCAGCCGGGACGACAGAGTCGCTTCCGACGTGGACGTTGCTGGCCAGGATGGATCTTGTGACGACGGTGTTGTCACCAATGACAACGTCGTCCCACAGGTAGCAGTTTTCTATGCGCACATTGTTGCCGATGCGGCAGCGGCGGCCGATTGTGCTACCCGAAACGACACTGTTTGCGCCAATGGTTGTGTACAAACCAATTGCTGCACGGGATACTGATGCGGTGTGGTCAATTGTGACACTACGCTCAGCAGAGACGCCCACACCCGCACCACCACGACCGGCACCAGGACGGCGGCGCAAAGTGGCATATGAGTGACCTGGCAGCAGGTTGGTATCGGGGACCATGGGGTAGGTCCAACGGCTGAGAATGTCGCGGCTGACGGCATCGTACATTTGCAGACTATTGACGCGGGCGGCATAGCTTCCGGCGGTTGAGCCGACGCCGCTGGTGTGTGGCTGGTCGGTGACAATCTCAGTGTAGATGAGCTTGCCGTTGAGCTCCCAGTCTTTGAGCACGTTATGCAGAAAGTTCTTGCGCGGCAGCTCGCAGTCAAAGCTCTCGGTCCACAGGGCGAGGACATCAGGGGTGCAAATGTCGATACTGCAGTCGATGAGGTCGGAGCGGATCATGATGTCGGCATTCTTTTCGAGGAAGGCGGGGTCAATGACGAGATACCGGTCGTCGCCGTGGTCGAGCGGGGTCATCTCGTCGTACTGGAGGCAGCGGCCCGTGGCGGCGTCCAAAACAAAGATGGGTTCAATGCCGTGGGCACGGGTGTGGTGGTCATTGTTGCTGCTACCGGCAGAGGCATCGCTGTCGCCGCCCTCGCGCAGGACCAAAGTCATGACGGCATCGCGGTTGGCTTCACGGCGCGCACGGTGGCGGGCGAGTATAGGGTCGAGGGGCACGTTGGAGACGACGTCGCCGTGGACGAGAACAAAATCGCCGGCGATTATACCGCGCTTGTCGAGGTCGCGCAGGAAATCACCGAGCGACGAGGCCTGGGCGACGCGGATGATGTCGAGGGACTGGAAAGGGTTGGTCTTGCTAGTGGGTGACCAGCGGGGCGATGCGGCAAGGTAGCCCTCGACCTGATCGGCGAAGGCGCCGCAGTAGAGGTAGACTTCTTGGACGCCGTTCATGGCAAGGTACTCGAGGGTGTATTCGATCAGGGGAGTGTTGGCAAGGGGAAGGAGACATCTTGGCCGGTCAATGGTAAGCGGCTTAAAGCGGTCTTGGAAGGAGTCGGCAAGAATCTGGAAAAAGGAGCGCCGCCGTGGTCAGTATCTGTTCTCTCACATCACGGGAAGCTTGGCGAAGGCCCTCGAAAGGTGCATCGGCCACAAAAAGCTCTCAAGAACTTACAACGGCCTGCAGGACATCTTCGCTCTTGTCGTCCGCGGGGCCTTTGCCTCCTGCTTTCTTGCCGCGGGCGCCGGCGCCCTTTTTGTTGGCCTGCGACATGAGAACTCGTGCGCGCGATCTATGGATGATGCAAATAATGTAGTAGATGCGATAAATCGGGGTTCTGGGGATGCTGGTGGTGGGTGTGCTGTCGTTTTATGAGTGTGTTGTTTAATCCTGTCGATTTTGCTTGCTGCGGGCAGTGACGCTGTTCTGTGTGTGGTGCGGTTTCGCGTTTGTGAGTCAAAAAAAGTTAAAGGTGGGGGGTGCGATTTGTGTGGACAGCGGGTCGCAATGGGTCCTCTGGGCCAAGCATTAACAAATGCGCCGAAAGAGGGCTAGCGCACTGTGAGCGAGCTTTGTGGTTGGTGACATTGTTGCCATCACTTACAAGACGCATCGCGACAAATGGAATGTGAGAGAGTGGCTCCTTCCTTTGCAAAGTAAGCCAGAAACTGAAGCAGGACATGGCGAGGAAAGAATCAAATAAGCTTTAATGTTTCGCTCTTTCTGTTCTTCATGGAAAGTCGGAAGGCCAACTTCACGAATGCACCTGCCAGGCCAGTATTAGTGGCAGTCACGTGTTTATACACGTGCGCTACCCCGACTTATTTACAACCCCCGACGCAACAGCGCTCATCTCACAACTCCTCGCGGGAATTACACCGGCATTGTCTGGTCGGCATCGTCTCTACTGAAAAGGACGTTGGGTTGCAATTTTCACGCAATTGACGTCGACAGCAGGTCACAACGACCATGGAAGACAGCAGCCCGCCGCGCGACCTTCGGAAACGGAGGCGAAATCGCAACCGGACTCGTGTGACGAGAGCTTGCGATCGATGCAAAGCGTGGGTGACCTCCCAAGCTCCTTTTCTACTTTCTTTCATCCTCATGCATGATGCATACTGACCCACTCATAGGAGAAAGATCAAGTGCAATGGCATCCAGCCGTGCATCTTCTGCTCACACGCGGGAGCGATGTGCACATATGAGTCGGCATACAACCGGGGCCGCTTGCCGTCAGTCGTTCCGGCAGATAGCAGCACCCTGGAGACAACAATGGACAGCATCGAAGCCATGGGCACGATTGGACACTCAGAATATGCAAGGCCGGAGTCTGTGGTGACCCCAAGACAGCAGCAGCAGCAGCAGTCAGCGTATCTGCCGGTGCAGAGTGAAGGGGCTGCTGGCCTCAACATACAGGGCTACCATCATCTCCACGATCCGCATCTCGACTCACATTTGGCAACACCGCCTCCCGTCTCAGGCTCCGTTGTCGCCCCACTACAGCCGTCGCTGCAGTCGTCGTCGTCGTCTTCGCGGCCCAACTCACCAGAGCCTCAGACAGATCTCCAGGGTCATTACATTGGACCAGCCTCGGGCGTCTCGTTTCTCTTGCGGCTGCAGAAGAGACTGCACCAGGCTGTGTCCTTTTCCCATCCAGACAGCATCTTTACGTTTGGCGATGCACCACTACATCACCCGTCCGAGTTTGACCCTTCGTTTTGCATGATGCTGCCACTGGAAGACGCCCAGCGGCTGCTCGACCGCTACTTTGATTACGCCATGCCGACGTACCGGTTCCTGCACTTTCCAACGGTGCAGAAGTGGTTCACCGAATTCTACGACAGTCTTGGCGCCATGAACGACGGCAGCGGTGCCGCTGCAAAAGCCGCACTGCTATTCATGATCTTTGCACACGCTTGGGCGTACATGCCGGACGAGGACAAGCCCGGCCCACCAGACCTCAGCGTACGCTATTATCTCGCGGCCGAACATCTACTCGCTAAAGAAAAGGGCTCTGTCCGCTTGACCAGTGTGCAGGCCCGGCTGCTCCAGTGCTACTACCTGCTCACACGGTCACGCATCAACCACTGTTGGAACCAGTTCGGCACAGTGACTCGCCTGGCTCTGGCCATTGGCCTCCACCGCAACAAGAGGCCGGATGCGCCAATTGCCCATCGAGGTGCTGGCAACGGCGGTGACCACCTGGGCCTCATTGAGTCCGAATGTCGACGCCGTACGTTTTGGTGTGCATATACACTAGATGCATATCTGAGCTTGTCCTTGGGTCGACCACCGACATTTCATGACGACGACATCGATACCGAGTTGCCAGCATGTGTCGACGACAATGCAATCACAGCAGGACATATGGCTCCGTCGCCCTCGGGAATGAGCGGTGGACTCTCCGTCATGCTGGCGCCCGTCGCACATATGAAGTAAGACGCCCTAGTGATCAGCCTCGTATATATTCCCATCTGACAATCTACTAGACTCGCTCAAATTATCAACAGGCTGCTGCGCAGCTTGTACTCGATCAAGCCCATCTCGGCCGACAAGAGGGCAGCCCTCGCTGCGCAGATTGCCGACGACCTCACCAACTGGCGCAGTGATCTGGCCCGCTTTCTGGACGCCGATCTGTTTAGCATTTCCCAGCTCATCCCCATCTTCCAGCGCCAGCGTAACGTTTTGAATCTCACGTACTGGCATGCAGTCATTCTGACGTACCGTCCGTTTGTGCTGCACAATGGTGATGTGTCAAGTACCACAGATGGGCCAACAGCCGACGAAAAGGTCCAAAAGTGCCTGAGCGCGGCCATGAACATTGCCAACACGATACGTGAGATTGTTGAGAGCCGGCAACTCACGGCCGCCTTTTGGATCACGGCGTACTTTGCCTTTAGTGCCACGATTGTGCTCTACGTGTATGTGATCCAAAAGGGCGGACGACGGGCATTGTCTTCACCGTCGTCCACCGCTTCCTCGTCCGCCGTGTACAGCGACTACCTTGCCGCGGCCATTCAGTGCCAGTCACACATCTCACGCTTTGCTGAGAAGGGCTCGCTGTCAGAGCGCTACTTCTTGGTGCTGGAAGAGCTGCGCATTGAAGCGCTACGGCAGACTAACGGCGGTGCCGGGGTCGGTGCTGGTGCTGGTGCTGGTGCTGGTGGTAGTGGCGGCGGCAGCAGTACAAACCCTCCTTTAATGTACCTCCATCCGGACGGTACATCTGCAACCGACATGACGGCCGGCTTTATCGGCAGTTCCGCCGCGGCTGCGGCACCACAACTCAACTTCGGCTCTTTACCCAACGCTATGCCACCCTCGGCCACAGCAGCCAACACGATGATTGACAGCACCGAGTGGGAGCAGTTTGCCTTGATGTTGTCGTCTGGGTTGGGCAACCTGGATGTGTTTAACGACTCATTCTATCAGGAGTGAGAGACCCAGACCACAAAGACGTTTTGGGACAGCTGAAAAGTCTTAAGATCCACAGCCATCGAGACGCGAGGGTATGCGAAAGACAACACTATCAAAAACAAGACGCATGTCGCGTCATCTTCAACCGCATCGGCATCCCGACATCCGACAGACCACCCCTACGGTCTGCAATGGATGGATGGCCTGGCCAGCACACATACCCGACGACTAATGCACACTTTGCTGCATTGGCTACTCCTGTTGAAGAAGAATTCCCCATTCCCGCCAAGAAGGGAATCGTTTCGCAGCCGTTGCAATTCGCCAAGGCCCAACCCGGGCCAGGCCAGGTCCATGCACTTTTGAGGACACCACAGAACGTCTAGGCCTGGCCAAAAGGAAGAGACAAAAGGACGACCGCACAGCCTAGATGCAAGGAAATGAAAGGAAGGCAACGAAAAGGCCAAAAAAAAGGCGCCTTATGTAGCAGTAGCACGAGCTGTGATACAGATACACAAAGTTCAAAACACCATGGACAACAGTCGAAAGTGCATGTCCCTTTCACCGCAATTAGAGGAGGAAAAGAAGACGAAAAGAAGACGAATAGCACTAAATGGCTAGCATGGCATTTACTTTGGGGTCGCGTCCAAGCAAGATTGCAAGAAATCATGCCACTTGAGCCCCTTGCGGAACCATTTCCAGCATTTCCAGCATTTTGGAGGGGTCCAGACCGCAGCCTTCTGGAGCCGTTTGGGCCTGTTTGGCCCTGTTCTGACCGTTTGGGCCCTTTCAGGCCTAATCTAGGCCCTGGCTCGGGACCATCCTTCTGGGGAATGACAAGGAAACAACGGCCCAAAGGGCTGTCGAATGGGCCTGGGCCGGTCCAATCGACTCCAACGCCCCGGATGGCTGGGCGCCCAGGCCAGGCCAAGCCTAGCACCAAAGCCAGGGGTGCTTTGAGAGTGTTAAGAGGGCGTCCCGGCGTCGAACGGCGTGCCGTTTCCGAGGCTTATTGGCTCAAGTTTCTTGAAAGAAAACAATATTACATAGAACACACGTCAAGTTGACGTTATTTTCTTTTCCTTTTTTTCTTTATCAATCTGAACTTGCTTATTTTTCTTCTTCTTGTCTCTCTCTGTTTTTCTGTACTTCTTTCTTGTCTTCCTCTGTCACCATTTGTTGTCTTCCTCAACCATCGCCTCTTTTCTCACGATAATCTGCAGCCTCTTTTTCGGATATCCACCGCCTTTTCTTCTACGTGAATCTCTTCACCGTCTTCTTCGGCTTCCATTTACATTCAACTCTCTCCCTCGACTTGTTCCTTACTTTAGAAATCAAGCACACGGCAAGGAATACGCGATCTATCAACGACAACACAGCCCAACACGATCCAACCCATCCGCTGCCCTCCATCAAAATAATCAAAAATCTCCCAGGACGGAAAAGGACTCGTCTCTTTTTCAGGCTAGCCTCACTTTTCTCACGATTCCTGGGATCTTGATAGGGCAAACCGGGAGGAAGGGGAAGCGACGACTTGCGTGGCGTTGCATGCGTTGGTCCCTGCAGCGTTTCCCACCCGTTCCCATATCCTCACCCATCCTCTTCCCACTTCCAGTCCTTCTTCTAATATCCCACCCTCCCTTCTTTCCATGTTCCTCTCCATCTGATCTTTTTTTCTTCTTCCTCCGATTCATCCTTCTTCCCATTTTCTACTTGTGAACTCTCATCAGCAAACGACCATATCTCCATCCTATCGATGCCTATAACCGACAGGCTATCATTTGATTTTATACCCTGCCCACCTTTCTTCTCACCTTCTAGGAAACGACCTCACCGACCTCCCTTTGAATATACCACGACAACATTCCCAATAGCTGGGCCTCAGCCTCGACGACATTATACAGCACATAGTTTACACCACTATCGATATAACCAACGGCCATATCTCGACAACAATGATGCCTGACGACAATGGCGCCTTCCCTCGACGACTACCCTCGATGACATATGCCACACATAATTATCAGGACACTTCAGACTGAACGACACTTCAGACTGAACGATGCTTCATATTTCGAAACAAAGATGCCAAATTCATTAATGGTGGTTCTGCATGCAAACGCGTAATGCCTCGAGACCCTACCTTATGAATAATATATCCAAAAGAGATGACATCGACATGAAAGATCATCGAAAATAGATACAAAGAAACCGGAGAAAAGACCAGAAAAAAAAGAAGAAGAAAAAACAGACCGAAACGCCGATGTTTTAACCCAGTATCCAGGTCGCGCGCGCTCTCACTCTGTTTGTCTTGAACAGAGGAGGCAGAGCAAAATATATAAAAAAAATATCCCCGAGGAGATATATCCAAAAAAAGAGCACAAAAGGAAGAAGAAAAAGAAACAAGACTCTAGCCAAACCCAGAAGACCAAAGACCAAACACTTTCCTTCCCGGTTCTGGCCCCCGCAGGTATCATTTGTGGTAAGTGGCGGGTGTTTTTGAAAATGAGAAAAAAAGAGTCATGAACAAAAGGAGATGGAACAATACATGCAAAAGAAAAGAAAAAAATAGAAGAAATGGGAGAGAGATCAAAAGCGGAGGGTGAGAATGGACCTTCCCAAACGGCTGGGACGTTCAGTTCAAATGAACCCGCCTAACATCATGAGTATTGCTGTCCACCGGGGCCGTACAGCCGTTGACGCTTCTCGGGACGGTCGTCGTTCGGCATCCCCTCCGCCATGCTGCGCATCGGTGCGCCTCCAATCCCAGGCTGAGGACCACCTGGATAGCCAGGTCGCGGCGGGCCACCACCTCCGTTTACTGGTGCTTGCATGTACCCGCCTGCGCTGTCCATGCTGGGAGATGCGTGCTGGAGTTGACCGGGGCCAGGCGAATGCCATGAAGATGATGTTGCTGGCGACTGGATCGGTGTCGTCTCAAACTTGACGCCGCCAAGGTTCGGCGCCGCCTGCATACCGGCCATACCACCCATGTTCTGCGCATTGACGTATCCCGACTGGGGACCACCAGCGGTCTGCTGTCCCATATCGTCGCCACCGCCCTGCTGAGGGTTCTTCAACAAGTACGGCAGAAGCTTGCGAAGGATACGGACCATGCCCTCCTTCGTGAACGGCTTCGCCAGAACATCGTTCATTCCTGGAATCATATTGTCAGCATTTTACTCAATATCAACACCAATCAAAAATCACGACAAGAACTTACCCCAGTGGAAGTACGTGGCAATATCCTCACTACGGATGTTCGACGTCATGGCAACAATCGGGACACGAGGAGCAGCAATACGGATACAAGCAGTCGCGGACACACCATCAAACACAGGCATAATAATGTCCATGAAGATGAGGTCGTACCGCTCCGGATCCTGATTCACCTTGGCCACAGCCTCAGCACCGTCTCTGGCAATATCTACGCTGCAGTCAATTTGCGACAAGAACTTAGCGCCGATCCGGGCACAGAGCTTGTCGTCCTCGACCAGAAGAATCTTAGGCTTTTGGTGGCCCCAGATCACACCTCCAGTATCCTTTGGCGGCGGAGATATTTGCGGCACTTCGGTAGCGTTGGGGTTGCTGAGCGGGCGAGTGTAGGGAATGTTGTTGATGTGGTCGGCGTGGAAGGGGTCGATACCGGCGTTCTGGCCTACCGGGTACACGAGGTGGCGCATATCGTTCATGTCGGTAACACCCATTGCCATACTGGTCGAGCCAGGTGCGTGGAAAACAGCAGAGGACGAGCCAGCCGATTCTGGTGGCGAGGTACCGGCAGTCGACTGGAACAGTGCTGTGAGGCGCTCGAGCTCGCGGTCCGCAATCGGGTCCGAGGAGACGTTGTTCAGAATCTCTCGTGCACGGCGCAGCTCAACAGCAGGCTCGTCGGCGCTGTCGGGCAACATGCCCATACCCGCAGCACCAGCGCCATGGTGGTACTGGTTTGCCGTGGAATGTCCCGAGTGGTTCGAGTGCGCCGAGTGGCGGCTGTTGCGGCGGCGCTGCTCATCAATGTTGTTCAGGTGGTTGATGAGCTCCGTGTGGACCTGGTGTTGCGCCTTAACCATCTTCTGAAGACTGAGCAGCTCGTCGACGAGCACCTTATTAGTCTGCGCGATCTGGGTGTACTGCTCTTGCAAAGCCTGGACCTGGTGCTGTGTTGCGGCGAGAGTGTCGTTGAGCAAGACCATCTGCTGGGTTGCCGGGAATGGCTCCTCTGCAACCGTAATCTTTCTTGTGACGGGCGCCTTTCGACGGATGTTGTCCAGGTTGTCCTTCTTGTGCTGGTGGAACTCAGGGTGCTTGAATTCCCAAGACTATTGAGCGGAAGAACCGCCATTGGTTAGTGACCACGCCTCCGTGCCGATATCTACACTCATGTGGGGGGGGGGGGGTAAGCACATACTCCTGGGCCGTATGCCGACTGGCCAGTCTCTTCGTTGTGTCTGACTTTATGGAAGTCATATTTGTTCAGCTGACGAACGAAACTCGCAAAGTTGCTGTGCTTGAAATGCTTTGGTAATATAGTCTTGGTGAACTTTTCATTCTCCAACACAACAAAACTCTCGCCGTCGTTTCCCCAGCGAACTACCGAGTTGTATGCGGGATCCTCGAGCATCCTAAACGTATGTTAGCAAACCTGGTCAGAATTGATCGAGCCGGGCCATGCGCCGTGCCACATTCACGTCCGATGCTCGTTAAGACAATCAGATCGGAAATGGTGGCGGCAGCAACAGCAGGCTCCACGTGTTTGTGAGAAAGGTATAGATGTTGGGTTCGTCGTACTTGTAGAGCTTGCGAACCTATAGAAAAGAAACAGAGCTCTGGTTAGCAAAGGCATTGTCATAAAAGAAAAAATGCCAGCGGCATCGGCTCGCTCGCCGGTGCTACATCATTCACTGCCAGCCAAACAAAGAGCAGTGAGGTGAGTGAGCAAAGAGAAGCTCAAGGCCACCGGCGATGTGAACTGTGGTGGAAGGAAAGGGCAATGTGTTCATACGAAGTCGCTCGAGTTGTTTGCGCCTTGGGAGCCCATATCGCCGTCTGCTTGTGGAGGCGGCATATCGGCGTCGTATCAGGAAAAGAGTGAAAGAAGTATGCGGGCGCCGGATAAGAAGATCTGTCGTTAAAACCCCTAGCTCTGCGGTCCGCAATCCGCAGTCTGGGCCTTCTGGCAATTGATCGTGATAAAGAGAGACTCGTGAAAGAGCGTCGTCACCAGGGGTGGGAAATGCGCTTCTCTATGAGCACTGAGGGTTGGGAAAGAAGGGGTGCGCGCGCAATGTCAGTTGTGTGCTTGCTGCAAAAGCAATCAGGAATGCGCCAAAGCTGGGTTGTGAGTTGGCGGCGGGGAAAGAGAAGGGCAGGAGCAGGAGTCGAGTGTCGTGAAGACGGGAGGTCGAAATGCACGAAAAGCGATCGTAAAATGTACAAAAGAACGCAGGAAGCAAATCAACAAATAAAAAGAGAGGTGGAAGAGAGTAAAGAAAAGGTAGAGAAAGTGGTTTCGAAAAAAGCGAAAGAGGAGAAAGAAAGACCGGGGGGCAAGGAGAATGGGCCGGCGGGTCAGGATTGGCGGCGAGGATAGTGGGCAGCAGCTAAAGTTGGCGTCTGGTTCGTTCGTTCTCGATATGGGGGCGGATGGAACTTGGTCCTGCTGGCGTTTCTGGCTTTTCAGGCTTTTGGCTTTTCGGTGCTGGCGCGCTGGCGTGCCTGTATCCGAAATGTAGTGGCCTTTTGTGCTGTTCTCCTGCGTGCGGTATTGTGGCGACCGCAATCCGCGAAGAACCGCGAGCGTGGCTTTGTCCACTTTAATCCCTTTTTTTCGCAGCGCAAAAGTTGCAAAGTCGCCTTCGAAAGCGCAACTGACAAAAGTCTTGGCTTGCCAAAAGTATGGCTTGCTTTTTATCTTGAAAAAACCGTGACGTTTTTGTCGCGACGCGGGAAATCAGTGCCTAGGAGAGACAGCGGCGGCTCCCAAGACAGCGGCAATGTGGATGCCAGGAGCACGTATTGTGCGAATTGCTCAGTAGTGCTACAGTGTGCACAAATCTGTATTCGTATGTTGCTGTGCTTGACTCCTTGGTACCTTCTCGCCAAAGCAGGGCTAATCTTTTTTGTAAGATAGTTGTTGCACCTGGAGCTGCTCGCTTGGAACTTGAAGATGCTGCTCGCACGGCGGATGTGTTGGACGTCATCACACACACGTATGTAGGTAGCAGTGACTTGTTGCGCGCGCTCATAGCTCAGGACGATCACTGAGAAAAGAGCACTGACCGTGAAGTCACAGGCTGGTCTGCCCTGTTTGGAAGTCTGTGCAGCGTGGGCGGCCTTGTTTTTTGGTTGTCCTTGGGCAAAACCCCCAGATCTCCACTTTACCTCACAAAGGGGGGCGGAATAATAGCAGGGAGGGGGTGAGCTCGGAGACTCGCATGTCGCGGGAATGCGTGAGAGGACAGTGCCAACAAAAGGGGAGAAGGGAAGAAGCAACGTATCGAGACAACTAATGTACTCCGTTCAGAGTATCCCGCAGTCCACTCCACGGAGTATTCGAGCGAGACAAGAAGAGCACAAGAGGCAGAGACACTCGACACTGGCGGGGAGGTGGGCGCGGGCGTATCTCCTTGGGGCCGAAAATATTACTTTTTTTGTGGACTTCCTTTTGATTGGTGAAATCGTCTGAAATCGATCCACAGGTACAAAAAGCTACATACGA
>JANSLP010000295.1:0-40287 GCA_029298735.1 Ophiostoma sp. CBS 140.51
TCCAAGAAGATTGAGTACCTCATCACCGCGACATGTGCCATTGGGTAAGTTGAAGTCCTCGTTTTTGTCCTCGCTGCGCTCGCAGCCTTGCTTTTGTGTGAGATGTTTTTTCTTATTATTTCTTTTTTCTTATTATTAATTTTGTTGAAATAAAGCTGCAATTATGTAGACGATTTTTTCTTTTCATCTTTTCATCTTTTCATCTTTTCATCTTTTCATCTTTTGATATTTTGATATTTTTATTTGAAAATTGATATATTATTTTACGAAATGTGACGATTCATGTTCCCCCTCTCAGACTTTGTCCTCGCCTTTCACTAACGCACTGAAAACGCGAGCCTTGTCTGCATTTTGATCAGATTGACAAATTTCCTTCATTATCTAGACTCCTAATAATCTTTTATGGCCTCGGTGCACGGATGTGCAGATGTGCAGATGTGCAGATGGTTAGACGGACAAGACGCGCGGCTGCGCAGATGGACCACAATCAGGACAGCCGACCGTCATCGGCTCCACTTTGCATCGTCGGGAGTTATTGTCGATCTCAGGGATATGTGCTCACACGAGACGCGAAAGGCAACGCCAAACAGGCAGACGAACATCTAGATCTTTGTTCATCTTTGGTCTCCCTCGAGCCTATCTATCCTTATTTGTGCCGGCTACACTCGACTGCCCTCGTCAATGTTCATCACTATCGTATTCGTATCAATGCACATCGTGCTAACGATGGGGCATCTTTGTGCATCCTCTCCTCTTTACGTTATTCCATCATCGCTCGTCTAGGGCACAAACAGCTAGAGTCTCCGAAGGGGGGATCTGGGACGATGAACAAAACAATTCAATTTGCTCAAAGCATGTGAAGAGAGCGACGTACTTCGTAGACAATAAAGAGGATGCACAACTGCCGTTCATCGTATGTTGAAGAACGACGAGGAAAAAGAAAGCATAACTGTAAAACGCTTCGGAGCAAGACACAAACATGGACAAGATGGTCATAAATGGACGCAGATGTTCCTCCCTTGATGGCCACAACGGCTCCTGCAATTTCTGTAACTCTCTACGACTCACAACCTCAACGGCCTTTTACGTACGATTTACGACGGCACTCCGTATTTTCTGTCCCTCTGTCCCTTGTGTTTATTTCCATTTGTTTTGTTTCCACACTTGAATCGCCTTTTCATAGCCCTTTCTTTCTCGGGCTCCATTGATCTTCCTGGACCACCCGCCCGCCGGGGCCTGTGCCACTTTGTCCCACCACTGTCCCACTGTTGACTGTCCCACCTTCGACCGTGCTGCGTCTTCAACTGCCCACTGCCACTCACTGTCAATGTCACTGTCAACACCCCTGACCCTTTTGACTGTCTTCTGTTCCTCCCACTAACAAGTGACGGCCCACCAAGGATCGCCGAAAGTAACGGTGGTGTTCATCCTGTCCCCGCCCTTTTCTGGAGTCTTTTGGTGTCGCTGGGTCTCTCTCAGTCAAAAGCCTCGGAGCACAGGGCGGTTTGGCGCTCCTCCTGCACTCTCGCTTGGGAGGCTGCGTGTATCAGAAAAGTTCTCGAGAAAAAAAAAAAAAAGAAAAGAAAAGAGATGCCCGAGAGTGAAAAGCATCGTATCCACTGCGCTTTGTCGATCTTTGCTCGATTCTTCAAGGAAACTAAGAATAAAAAGAAATAAAACAAAAAACAATACACCGATGCGCTGCAGTTCATCTGCATGCACTCATGAACGCGTAGCATGGTGCAGGACAAGCGCCACGCAATCAGCTGAGACATTGTTCTCATTGACAATTTTACCCGAATAGGAAAGCAAGTCGTTTTCCATAGGTTGAAGTGTTGTTCTCATTGTTTGTTTCCCCGCACACACCTGTATTTGCTTGCGTGTTCTAGCCTACCCGCGTTAACCGCGAGACAACGACTTCTTCACCGACATTTCAAAATTCGGAAGCTAGAAAACGAGAATGAGATGAGGGAAAAGAGGGAGCAAGAAAAAGCAAAGAAAGTGTAAGACACTACAGAAAATGAAATGCTGTTCCAAGTCAACCGTAAGAAATGACGCTGTAAACTTCGGCCTACTATCAGCGGCACTGTCGATTTTCTGTCAAAAAGCCTTCACTTGACTCACGACTCTTTCCCTCCCCTCTCCTCTCCTCTCCTCTTTCGCCCCCTCTCATGGCCACGTTGTAAATCTCCGCTGAAGATGGGGCCAAGAGCCACCCTCGTCAGGGGACATCGTGTCTTTTGCCTTTGCGTCGGGTCAGAAAACTCGCCTCCTCGCTCGCCCGCCGCATCGTCCACCATTTTGGCTCGGGAAATCATGCCCCTCTCAAAGCAAACCAGGAGAAACACTTCACTCGTCCTGGATTAGCTTTGTGATACATCGTTTTCAGTGTTTTTGGTCTCTGCTCTTCCGCAGACCCCCGCCCGCCACTTGTCCGCTCCGGGTTCAGGGCCTTGGGGGCCACGAGTCTGCGTCTGCCGGTGCTCTCAGTGTTGTTTTCGTCGTTGTCGTGCTGAATTTATTGAGTTTTATTGTCTCCAAAAATATTTTATTTGTGCGCACTATTTCGAGCCCACACCCACCATCCAGGCCGTTCATCAACGCGCCGTCGGTCCCACTCACCTAATTCTGTTAGTTTCTGAGCACGAGAGTCTTGGGGATCCGCGGAATGCGATGTGCTTGCAAATCAATGGGGCGCATCCGTCCCCATCCATCCTCACGAGAGGGACTCGAGAGACTTCGAGAAAACGGAAACAACGGATACGCGGCGCCGGTGAGACGATGGAAGCTGGTGGTGCGGGCCAACTCTATTCAGGTTTGGATTGAGTTTGATAGTGTCTGTGTTTCTGGCTGATGGCTGGATCGGTAATGGTCGGGCAACGGTCGGGTTTGATTTGAAGACAAAGGACGGACCACCACTCAAATAAAATCGGGGCTTGAACAGAAACTGGCATCTCCAATCTCCAAACTGCCCCCAATTTGTGAATAAGCACCTGGCATAGTTCGTGCAAGGGCTGAAAAACCAATGCATATTCGTATGAACAAAAAAACAAGGCGAAGGAATGAGACGGAAGAACAAGGTTGGCAATCAGAAAGCAGCAAGAAACAGCTGAAAGGTCAACCAGAAGAGAAAGCACTGTCCATTCGACATACACACGTTGCCCATACGTCGGACGGTGTGCCTGTGCCTTTCTCATCAACTCCATCGGACAATGTCCGTCGTCATGGAACAAGATAGGAGGCTGCCGACGTGGAATAGCTATCGGCTCAGTTCCGTGGTTGTGGGTAAGAAAGAGGTCCTGCATCGACCAATCCTTGTATCCAGAACGGCGGACATTGGCAGCCATGAATCCTTCCAGTCAGGATGGGAAAGGTGAAAAGCGAGGGAAGGCATGTGAAGACGACGCAGCATTCATCAGCCACTCGTAATATTTCTCTCACCTCTCTGATCGACCCAGGACGGTGGTGTCGGTATGGCTATCGGTATGGCTATTGGGTCTGTTTTGCTGGATGGGCAGGACAAGGACAACAGAAGGATGTAACCTTGTGCCGCGGACGGGATGAGGCCTGGTCAAACAAATCATCATCGACAGTCCTGAGGTGACATTTTGCTATCGCCCTCTCTCTGGTCTCTTCCCAGTCTGTCACTGTTTGTCTTGCATCCCCACGAAACTCGGATAAAATCCAAGAAGAAACCCACTTTCCCTTTCCTCTTTTGCGCAAAAGCTGTCCACCTCGCGCATCTTGTCCATCCTGCACTTCGCTTAGAACAGACAAATACTGGTAGCGCTCGCAGCTGCCCTCTCTGCCCTCTGCCCTCTGCCCTTGCCCTCCTTCTCAGAAGACTGCCTTCACTGCCCTAAAAGCGGCAAACGTGCGCAGAATCCTTTGGCTTCGTTCCTGCTGCCAATATTCAGCAGCTGGCCCCAGTGATCGCCGTGCAACCCTGGCTTTTGCAGCAAGCCTGCAGCAGATCCTTTTTTTTGTCCTTTATTTTCCAATTATTTCTGACTGCCCTCGCCTCTGTCTTCCCTGCCTCGCCGGCCTTCTCGCCCGTCGGGTGGAGATGATCTACCCGACGTGGTTGGGGGTGGTCTCCTATTCTTGGTCGATTTGGTCGGCAAGAAGGCTGGGCATCAGTCTGGGCATCAGTCTGGGCATCGAGGCTCGCTCGCAAACAGGCAAGCCGAATTCATCATCCATTCTGCGACGACCATACTATTTTCAGCATCGCCGACTATCGTTCACTCTCGGCCACCGCGAGAATATTTTCTTCTTTTCGTGTCAACCCCTCATACCCCTGACCCAACTGGCGATCACTGCCCAAGACTGACAACGGGAGGCGAACATCGATTCAGGGAGCTTGTCGCTTTGTCTGATGGCGATTCGATTGACGAGGTGCTGAATCAGGAAATCGAAACGCCGTCTCGACCCTACGAGCTGCATCAAGTCCGCCGCTATTCTTTTCCTGTCTGCCTGTGTTAGTTACGACTCCTGACTGCGCCCTCCGTCTGCACTCATCCTGCACCGCAACCCGTCCGAATACGACGTGCAACGGTCGCCAGTGGCCGTACTCTCAATGACCAGATTCACCAGGCTCGTTTGTGCTCCCGGCTGTCAACTTCCTATGATCGTCGTTTTCTTGACCCGGTCACTCCAGGGAAAGCAATGCCGGCAATGCAGGTCGCTGGTTCCGAGCCCTGTCCCTGTGCACTGTTGGCCCTGTCATTGAATTGAGCCACGGTCGTATCCGCAAATATCCGTCTGTCAAAAGGCGACTGTCACTGTTGAAACTGTCGTTCATTCAATTTGAAATGTCCTGTGATGTTGTTCGTACGTCGTGCATCTTTCCTCTTTTCTGCACCTGGGACTCTGCATCCTGTATCACCCCCTCCCTGTGGCCAAAAAAAAGCGTACTCCACATAATTTTTCGCGTTTTTCCACAATCAATTCATCCACGCCAGTGCCACGACTATGGCCAAAACACACATCAAGACGCCGCAAAAGAACCGCATTATCGGCGCCTGCACGTTAAACGGGATAAAGCGCCATCCTCTGCCTCATACCGAGATTTTCCGCCGTTTTAACGTATCGACAACGACCGGCTGGAAGATCTTACGAGATAACCGCCAGCGAACCTTTCATAACGAAGAAAAGGAGACGCGTGGTCGGAAGAGGAAGCTCACCCGTGAGCACCTAGACATTCTAGAAATCTTTATCGAGAATAATAGTTATGACTCCCGTATATTACAATGGCAAGAGCTTCTCGACGAGGCCGGGCTTGACCTCGACGTTTCCGCGCGTACTATCCGCCGCCGCCTGAAAGAGAGGAAGTTCCGGCGATGCCAGGCTTGCGAGAAAAAGTACGTGTCGCCACGCCTCGCCGAGAGACGTCAAGAGTGGGTGCAAACAATGCTAGAGCGATACCCGGAACCCCAAGACTGGCGTCACGTCCTTTTTTTAACGAGACGCACTTCTCTTGGGGACCACAAGGCAGAGTCTATATTCTCCGTCGGCCTTGGGAGAGGTTCTGTAGTGACTGTATCGTCCAGAAACGAGAGCCTCCCGAAAAGGCTTATAAACGGCTTTATTGCTGGGCAGCTATTGGGTACGATTTTAAGAGCCCCCTCGTCTAGTACGATGTGCCAGGAAACACAAATGGGAAGATGAGCCTGAAGCGAACCAGTGGTTAACAAGTGGCTTCGTGATAGCCACCAGTTCGTGCTTAAGGAGGACAACGACTCTGGCCATGGCACCGGCAAGTTAAACATCGTTAGGACATGGAAGCGGAAGAACGGCCTAACTTCTTACTTTAATTGCGCCCAATCCCCGGACCTGGCGCCTATTGAGCGGGCGTGGGCGTGGCCGAAACGGAAAGTCGTCTCCCAGTCTGTCTGGGACGACGATAGCCTACAGGCCCTGGCCCAGGAGGGGTGGGATGAATTAAAACAGTCTACGATAAACGGCTGGATTGACCAAATTCCCGAAATACTTAAGCAGGTGGGCGATGACGATGAATTGGCAGGCAGAATGTCTGGTTTTTGACGCTTTTTGGCCTTTTTTAATGTACTGGTAGAATAGCGAAATCTAATTTTTGGTGGGAAAATTGATGTGGAGTACGCTTTTTTTTGGCCACAGGGAGACCCCTAAACAGTGAACAGCATACCGAATCTGGAACAGCCCGTGGTACATCTTCTCCCGTTGTCATTCACATCGTGGCAACTCCCAGATCTCCTCTGCTTGTTTCCCTATTCTGTCCCATCTTGCGCGCTCACATACACGCCCCTTTCGGCGTTTGCTTTTGGGGCCTTTTGGAGACATTTGATATGCGATCGCTTCTGCTGGCGCATCTTGTCGGAGCTTTGCTCCGGCCTCCGTTCAACATTCCCCAACTCGGCTTCTCAAGAAGCGGAACGACAAAAGGGCGAGGCTCTGGTCGCCGTTGACAGAAACAATTAAATTAAAAGTAGTCGAGAGCGCGCTTCACGCCGCTGTTTGCGGCTCCTCCAACGTAAAACGTGTCCAGAGTGCAGAACGCCTCGAGAAACAAGCTACGACTATTGATTGATTTTTGAAGATGGAAAAACAATGGGATGGCTTGGATGGCTCGCGCCCAGACGAACGTTTGGTAGCCTTCCGGGGTTGAGCGCAGTGAGTTGAACGCGGGAGTAGATCATCACCAAGCCACGCATGCATTTCACCTCCTCAGAACGGCTGCTCCAGACTGTAGACGGACCCGGGGAGAAAAAGAAAGTTTAGAACGTACCGTGTACAGAAAAGAGACCTGTCATGTAGAATAAACACTACAAAAAGCAATGACATCGTACTTGTCCTCCAGCCTCGCACGACATGGCAACGTCCGACGTTTGAAGAAGCCCAAAGAAGACGTTGCCAAAATAAGGTCTAGACCGATCTCCATAGGGCGCGGTCTGGAAGAGTGTTAACTCGAAAGTCTGGGAAAGTCTGGAGTCTAGATGTTTCAGTCGAGGATCACACTCACTTTTTGTCAACTTCTTCGACTTCTGTGCGTCAAAAGGACGGACAAAGTGAGGAAAAGTGAGGAACGACAATGGGCACTACAAAAAGTATGAGACTGTGCAATGTGGAACACCGTTTGTGTCATCTATCACTTTTGCTTCATTTTTGTCCTCGTGGGATTTTGCCCGTTTTCAATGTTCAAATTTCCGACCTTATTGTTCACCCCTTTTTACAACGTATTGTCTCATTCCTCACGTTTGATAGTTATGCGATCAGTCCTTTTCGCTTTATTGATTTATGACTCTCCCTTGATGTCTTGCCTGCCGGCTGCCGGTTGCCGTCTACCGGGCTCCATTGTCGACAATAACGAAAACTGTCGCCGTTTAAGGGATACCCTGTCACCGCATCTTCAATCCACATTCTGACCATTCACACAACACCAACTGTTTGCCAGCGCACCAACCACCTAAAGGATGCATCCCAAACTCTGGATTGATGCATCCGAGATTTTGATGCACGGTCGGGGGAAGATCCCCCAACAAGCACACGCATGCTCGGGATGCAACGCCCTGTCTCTGGGGGATGTGCTGGTTCTTTGGTACTAATTCTACGTCAGCTGTGTGAAAGCAATGTGAATGCAGACAAAGTGCGAAGTGTGGTCATTGGCGAGGATGAACTACGCACGATGCTCGTTAAACACCAACAAATCGCCAACATCGGTGAATACACACAGTCGCTTCTTTTTGTGGCGGTTTTCTCCGCAAGTTTTTGAATTGTCCCAAGCGTCTTCTTTGGTGTCGTTCCCTCCTTCTCTCAGACCCCAAAAACACAGAAAATCATGCCACCTGGCTGGGCTTTCTAATCCACAGAGAGGTGTGGTGAACTACGGCTCCGACATGCTGGCTGTGAGGGGAATTCCCACGACGATGCACACCGCATAAATGGGGGCGTGTCATTTGGTGGTATGGCTTTCGTTGAGGGCACATGAGCAAACCCTCCTGCACGTCCCCCCACCATGAAATTGCTTCCTTTTCTTTCTGGGCCGCCTATTGTTGTCTCTTGGGATTCAAAGGAAGCCTTTCTAGTGCAAGCCTCCTTTTGCGAAGGCTGAATTAAGGAAGCGGTGAACGATGTGAACGACGCGAAGCAGGCTTAAGAAAAGAGAGGAAGCACGATTCTTACTGCGACTCCCGTATGAGCGACACGAAATACGGAACATTCTTTTAGCAGCAACGCAGTGTCACAATGGGCAAGCTTTGTGCTGTTGCCAGAGCGTAAGGCAAGCGTAAACACGGGGATCTTTACGTCGTAAAAACATTCGTCTCAATATCGCGGCGAGTTATTCAGGCAAGTACAAAGCGCACGATACATTTGAGAGTTTAAAAATAACGATACCGTCGCACGCTGGGATGAATTTGTTTGTGACAGGAAGAGTTTGGCCAGGCCTCCGACGAGGACTGTTGATGGGAGATTTGCCTGCGCTTTGGCCTGGAAGCCCGCTTTTGAAACGTTTGGTTTCAAAGCTCGACAACCGATGGCAATGCAAACGGTGCCATTGACCTCATAGACCCTCAGGGGATGTGAAGCCTTAACAAAAGCTTAATATACGGGGGTGCACGAATGATGAGCACGGGTACAGTTTACGTCGTAATACGTTAATAAGAGAAGCAGATATATATTGGAATAATTTGAAATTAAGATGGTGAACAAATATTGTTATGATGCATGCCACCCTGGGCCTATATTCTTGAGCGTATCGACAACTCCATAAGTCGTCCTCATGTTCTCGCAAGTAAACAATTAAACAAATATCGCAGCTTCTTCATGATGCCGCTGTATGCACGCACTGTCTCCATTTGCACCCTGTAAACACTCTTCTGCTCCTCATACCTCCTCTCAAATATGATCATGCTCCTCACGTATCCTTGCTGTAAACAAAAGACCGACAAAGACAATATCAATTGAGAGATTGAACATCCTGTCCATCGGCATGCATTGTCTCTTTCCAGATACCTGCTTCATATTCTCGCGGTAAAATGTGCGCTTCACCCTCAATACATACACCTGTACCGCTCAACACTCTCTTCACGTATCCTTTGCTGTAAACAAATAAATCGTTGAAGGATTATGGCGACTAACAGTGTAGCTGCTCTGTGCACTGCAGTATGTTTGCGTGTTCTTCACGTATCCCTTGCTGTAAACAATGAATCGTCAAAGATGACACCAAATAGGAGATCGAATATGTCTATTTGCAAATATCCTCCTCGTATGCTCACCGTGAAATGTGCACTGTATTCATGGCGCTTCCATCTATATCTTACAATCAACTGGCCTCCTCGTTACCCGCCCCTTTCATCGTCGACAATGATCTTCTCGAACCTTTTGCTGTGAACAAATGGCCGTTGAAGAGTATGTCGAATAAGAGTGCAACTGTTTTCCTCGCCCGTATTTTGAAATGTCCCTCACACACCCGTGCTGTAAACAAAAGACCGTTAAAGAGCATATCAAAGAGACCAATCGTCCTGTCCTGTCCACCACCATCCGTCATCCATTTCCATATCCTCGTCGTATCGTTGCTGTAAATAATGATGGCCGTAGAAGGTACTGAAATGGGACCCGAATACACCACCATCATTGCCCATACCCATATTCTCCTCGTGTCCTTGCTGTAAACAATGATGTGCCGTAGGTGGTATAGAATGAGACTGGGAAAAGTCCATTGTGGCCTTAGATAAGACTAGCATTCTCAGTGTCGAGCAGCGCCTGCTTGTTCTCGACGCCCTTGCTGGCCTGCTTCTCTTTCTTGACCTGCTTGCTATTATTCCCGCTACCGCCAAACATGTTGTCCACCGTGGCGAAAACGTCGTCATCCGCATCGTCCTCGTCGTCGGCATCGTTGGCTATGTCGAGAGGGGGCGCAGTGATGGGAATGTGGACATCCTGTGGCAGTCCCATGGGAGGCGGCTCGTCAAGAGCGTCCAGCAGGGACAGCGACTCAATCGGGGGTGTTGCAGAGACTGTGGCTTCCGTCTTGACTTCTTCGTTCTTCACCGTCTTCAGGAGTGCGGGCACCTCCTCCTCATCGTCATCCCGGTTGATGACAATTGTCTCGGGCCCCTTCTTCATCTCGTCCCCGCTGTCATCGTCTTCTTCGCTCGTCGTCGACAGGATATCGTCCTCCATCTCAGCCCAGGGGAAGTGCACACTCGTCTTGCCGGACATGCTCTTTTTCATTTGGCGGAGCAGGCGCTGCTGCTGACCACCAGCCCCGTGCATCATGAAATCCATGTCGCTGCCGTCGCAGTCGTCACCATCGTCGTCGTCGTTCTCCGTCTTGGTGGACGCCACCAGCTCAATGACGACGTCGCCCTCGGACTTGCCCGGAGGAAGGGTCCACATGGGTTCGAATTCGCCAGTGTCCGCCTTGACAGTATTGCTGCTGTTGTTGCTGTCGACAGCACCACCTTCGCCCTCAGCCTCCTCCTTGAGGGACCCGTCGTAGGACGAGATATCCAGCGGGACACCATAGTGTGTGGGCACACCCTTGATGATGCGGTACTCCATGGCAGCGAGCTCGGACGGTGTCAAGAAGTGGTCATGCTTTTCGTGCGTGCCCTTCTTGTCTGCCTTCTTGGCCTCCTCCTTCTTGCCTCCACCCTCTGTCTCCTTCTCTGCCTCCTTCTCTGCCTCCTTCTCTGCCTCCGCCTCACGGGCTTGGTCGACCGCTGTCGCAATGGTGCACAGCTCGTGCGAAAAGATCCAGGGGAAGCTGATGAGGGGTGCAATGGTGTGGCCGAGGCGGGGAAGGGGAGGTGATGCTTCGCCTTCCTTTAGGGTTGTCGTCGGCCGCGTCCGCTCGTTGGCTAGGGCAAACTCGTGCAGGGCAATGCGCACCTCTTCCGACGTCACCTTGTACATGGCGGCAATAAAGGGTCCCAGCTTGCTGATGTCCTGGGAGTTACCGACCTCGCGCAGACACACACGGCGGAACCGGTGGGTAATCACGCGGATTAGGCGGCCCAGATCCTCGGCCATCTTGTAGTCGGAGCCGACACGGGGCTTGTTCATGGCAAAGCCGGACCAGATTTCAAACTCGCTCTCCAAATCCTTTTGGGCCATGGCGCGGCGCATCACCAGGTCGTACTGTGTCTTGATGCGACGGGCGCGGTGGAGCATTTTGGTGTCCAGGTTCGGATAATGGTTGAGGATCCGCTGGTCAAACGGTTTGTCATAGGCCGGCTCAAAGGTCTCGACTTGCACCTTGTCGTAAATTTGGCCGAGCGCCGTGTCCCAGGAGCGGTACGTCCGCTTGAACGTGCGGCCCATCCAGTGGGGCCACTTCTTGGGCGAGAGGCGGTGCGGCATGAGGGCCGGCACACCGGTCTTGGCGTAGTCGACGGCCTGGGAGTGCAGCTGGGCGAGCTCGAGGCAGCGCGGGTTCATGGCGGCGCCTTCGAGCTGGTCGGCGTAGGCACGGTGGGACATGGCGATGCGCGGCAGGGTATCGTGCTTCATGTGCTGGACGAAGAATTGGATGAGATGGCGCGGGGTGACATTGTCGACGTCGGGTTCACGGGTGGCATCGTAGGTCATTGCTTCGTGGTTCCAGAATTTGCGGGGCGGCAGCAAACGCTCGTCCCAAAACACAAAGTAGTCGTCGCCATCGAGATCACCGCCGGAGCACATGCTGGGGATGTCGCGGTCGCCGGTCCGAGGGAAGACGACCACATCGCGAAGATGGTGCAGAGCAGGGACGTCGACAGCCTCCACGACACGCAAGTCACCCGGGTGCAGAGACGGGTTGCGGCCAATGAGGCAGAGGCCGGTGATGACACGGTACTTAGTGGCACCCTTGGCGACGCCGTAGTTGTGGTTGTTGCTCCGGGCCAGGATGTGGACACCGCCTTGGACCTTGTCCGTGAGGTCGGGAATCTGGAGGAAGATTTGCGGGAGTTTGGGCTGCTCGTCTCCGGGCTTCTTCTGGGTATGGCCACGCAATGTGTCTGTTTCGTCAACACAGCCGAGCACAAACGCACTCTTTTCGACGGTGATGCGTGCCTTCTCCTTGAGCGACTTGAGCGTCCAGGAGCGCCAGAGCTGCAGCATGGCCCACACAAAGGGCTCGTCCGAGGTCATGAAGCCAGCCTTGACCATGTCGGCCAGCACGGGCGTGATGTGGTTCTGGTCGACGCGCACCATCAGCTGGTCCACGGCCTTGTGCGGGTCTTTCATGACGGCTTCGAGACCAGCCAGTTCTTCGCGGAGAAGGTCTAGAAAGATTTGCGGTTTGACACCGAGCGTCGACAGCAGAATAATGGTCTGCTGGTTCAGAGTGGCCGTGGCCGTTTCGGAGCACCGGACAATTTCAAGAATATTGGCATTGTCGAGGGTAGGAAACTTTTCCTGCGACGGACGGATCTGGACGACCTGACCCGAAGGTACATCCGGCCAGACGACAAGAATGCCCTTGCAGCCGCCCATGCGGAACTGGACGGCCGAGGGCACATCGTCTTCGCGGAGGTGGCTGGCAATGACACGGGCCCACCACTTGGAGATCTTGCCGACGCCGTCCGTGAAACAGAACTGACCGTGATCGACATCGGCGATGCGCTGGACGGTCGTCGGCACACCAAACGTGGGCACAGGCCGAGTAGTGGAGAGGCACTGGCCCAGGCGAGCCGCGTACTTGGCAATGCTCTTGATGCTGCTAAAGTCGCCCATCCAGTCACGAATGTGCTGGCACGTCAAGAGATCCGTGGGTGCGAAGAAGTAGGTGCTGTTCTCGCGCAGCTGCGAGTTGCCAAAGGCGAGAAACTCAAAGTAGCGGCCACCGACACGGATGCCATTCTTGAGGGCCCGGAACGCGCGCAAGAAGCAATCGTCGGAGTGTTGGCCGTCACGACCACCGCTTAGCCGACCGATGAGGAGCTCGTCTGTGAACTGAACACGGAGGAAGCGGTCATGATGTTCGCGGAAGTGACGCAACACACGGTTGCCAGGCTCGAGCGTGGGCGTCGAATAGATGATGGTGGTGGGCGTCACAATGGCCTTGCGGATGTAGACAGCCCGATCCTTGTCGAGTGCCGCATCCGGCGGCGACTTGCGCCAGTACGAGGCCGCGCGCGGATCACGAAAGATACTGTGCGGCTGGTAGATGCGCTTGCCGTGCTCGGCCACGTACTCGAGCATGCGTGTTGCACGGTCGGGTGTCAGAGCCGCCAGACTCTCAAGAAAGACGACGTCGAGCGTGCTCTCATTCAAAATGTTGCGCGAGATGCACACCTCGAGCTGGTAGGCAACCTCGTACGAGAGGCGGCGGGAGAGATGGTGCATGTTGCTGGAGGCGCTGCCTGACAAACCACCAGGTCCAGCCGTGTCGTTAGTCTGCAGGCAATCCCACATGGTGCGGTCGTCGCGAGGCAAGAACCGAAATTCGGGAAAGGGTTTGGGACGCAGATCGTAGTCACGCAGATAGCCAACCACATCCTGCCAGTCACCCACCGTGGACGGGCTGAAGCCAAAACGAAACACGGTCCAGCGGCCTAGGTCGACGGCTTGTCCCTTGGGGAAGACGCCATTGAGCGAAACGGCGGCGTCCCGGACGGCGCGCTGGTTCATGGTGAGGTAGGCCATGCGCACCCACTGTTCCATATTGTTCCAGCTGTTGCGGCCGCTGCCGTGGGTCTTGGTGGCATCGGGGGTGATGCGCCAGTACTCGGGCGGCGAGTCGAGCACTAAGGCAACACAGAGGCGGCCATTGGGGAACGACTGCTCCCAAATGTGCTTGATCCACGAGAAGCGAATATCGATGCGGTACTCGGTCTTGAGGCGAGGGTGAGGAAATGGTGACGAGTCATTCTCTGGCCCGGCCTCCTGCAAGAAGCGCGTCACGAAAATGGACATGTCACGGCGGCCAAAGTGCAAGCGAATTTTGATCAGCGTGCTCTCACCGTCGTGCTCGACTTCGTCCATGACCATCATGGCGCGCTTCTGGCGCATGAAGCCCTGGCCCAGCATGGCCAGCTCAATCTCCTTGCGGGCCGGGACCCAGTGGTTCAAGGGTGTTCTGATGCTCTCCTCGGCCGCATTACGGAAGCCCTTGGAGTCGACTTGGGCAGACACCCGCGGGTACGGCACCGGTGCGGTTGGGTCTTCCAGCTCGAGACGCCAGCAGCAGTCGTACCAGTAGTCATGGTCCGGCGGCGTCAAACGCACACGGGCGGTGCCGGTGCGCTTGCCACGACTGTCCTCGAGAATGTCAATGGACGTGATGGCCAGTGGCATGAAGGATTTGTAAATGTCGAGCGTGGTCGTCTGCGGGGGCAGATTGCGGAGTATGATGGTCATGACGGCAAACGAGCCGGACTTCCAGCCGGCAGAGCACGGTGTCTTGCCCTCGGCGCCCGGCGGCGAGATCTCGGCCTTCTTGTTGGGTCCGGTGGCGTTTTCACCGGCCCGGCCAGCCGGCGCACCGCCTGCCATAATGGCAGTTGTAGGGAGGTATGTGAATCTGTTGTGAATATATCGCCAGCTTAGGTTGGGTGATGTGAGAAGAAAGACGTAAAGATGCTTTGTATTTGTGTACCAATAAATGAAATGCTAGATGTTGATGATGTTGATGATGTTGATGATGCGCTGAAATAGTTGTGATGAAGCGATCAGCTTGTAGATGGGAACGAGATAAAAAAGTAAGATGATCAGGATGCGACCAAAATAAAAAGACACTGTTTGTGCGCAAATGGCAGAGATGGTAGGCCAACTCGAGAGAAGGAGTGGTTGTTCACCCCGTCACTGTTGACCAAGATACTGTGCACAGAGGTCAAGATGGTGTGTGACGACGGAAGGATGAGGGACGAGAGAGAGGGAAGAGTAGACAAGAGGTGGGAGTTGGAAAAAAGGCGGTTGCTTTTGCGATTGCATTGTGAAATAAATATGGCAAGAGACAAACGAAACAAACGAAGGCTGTTGCTTGTTTGGGAAGCGAGCTGGTGTTTGCGATCAAAAGGGGAAGGAGCGATGGGCTGGTTTGCACCCAAAGATCGCGGGAAGGCGCGATCGTGTCACTTTGTCACTTTGTCACCGGCTTGCCCCCCACTCGTGAATGAGTCTACAGTTGAGTTTATCGTGGCCTCTCTGTAACATTGCACAGTGAGAGTCAATGCGTTTGCTGGCCACAAAGGTGCGCTGAGCTTGAGAAGTAAGTGACGCGATACTGAATATGAAGTTTGTTTACACGATGCACCACCAAGTGGGACACTGTAAATTGACACCCGCTTAACAAGACAAGATGAGCGGGATGGAGAATTGAATAAATTCACAACTCAGTGGTACATCTCAAGACGTAGTATCAAATAGAGACATCAAAATCATCCAGCTGATCACAAATTGCAGACGTGAATGTGATGTGGAAGTAAACAGAAAATGAAGCACCATGAGTGGACGTTGGATCATGATATGCTGAGATAAAAGCGAAGCACAAGACATGAAAAGATGCGATGCAAACCAAGACAATGGATGCAAAGTAATGAGACAGCAAAAATGCAAACAAACGCTCGTTGATGTTCATCAATACACAGCCACTGCACCTTCAGTCTCCTCATTATCTTTCTCTCAAAACGCTGGCTATCACCCACACCAGCCCACCGGATGCATGTTGAATCATGGAACTTGGTTGCCCAAATGCAGTATACACAGAAAATGGAAATGGATGAAGTATGCAAATAATTGAAAGAAATTAGGAAAACCTGTCACACTCTCATTTCTCGTTCAACCTCCTTTTGTCCAGCCCATCTCAGCCTCGTCTTATCCACAACATCCACTTACGCTTGCGCCAGGTACTGTTTGTCAAAGATCTTTCCAGGGTTCCTGTTTTGTTAGTAGTGAGACGAAGTAAATATGAGAGCGAGGGCGGCTTGACTCACAAAATCCAGTGCGGATCCAGCGCTGCCTTGATCGCCTTCATCACCCCTAGCGTCGCCGGCCCAACCTCGAGCAGCAGCGAATCCTTCTTGCCCCAGCCGATCGAGTGTTCGCCTGTACAGGTGCCTTCCATGTCCAGCGCCCGTTTCACCATGTTCTTGACACAGGCCTCGACTTTGGCGCGCTCCCCCGAGTCGGCCCGGTTGTAAATAATGCTCTCATGGAAATTGCCGTCGCCAATGTGGCCCAAGATGCTGGCAAACAGCCCCAAATCGTCCATTTCCTTTTTGCTGACTTCGATAATGTCGGCCAGCCGACTGAAAGGAACGGCCACATCCGTGCTCCAGACTTCTTCTCCCGCTTTGCGCAGCGCCAGCATCGACCACAGCGACTCTTTGCGGGCGGACCACAGCAGCTTCTGTTCGCGGGCGTCCTTGGCAAACTCGAAATTGGACCCGCGGTTGCGGCCGGTAATCTTGGCAACATTCTCAATATTCTCGCGCACGCTGGCTTTTGTGCCGGCAAACTTGAAGAAGAGCGTAGGCATTTCTTGCCAGACACGCGGTGCGGTGGCACCGCCCAAATTGACGACGCGCATCTGGACCTCGTCCATGATTTCCATGGCGGCCACGGGGATGCCCGTCTGCATGACCTCGGCGGCAGCCGAAGCAGCGTCACGAATGGTTGGGAAAGTGACGACGGCGACGGACAGCTCCTCGGGCACAACGGTCAGCTTGAGCGTGGCCTCCGTCACTAGACCTAAGGTACCCTCGGAGCCGACAAACAGGCTGTTGAGGTTGTAGCCGGCGGACGACTTGCGCGGACGGCGGCGTGTCTTGATGACAGTGCCATCGGCGAGAACCACAGTCAAATTGATGACCCAGTCCTTCATGGTGCCGTACTTGACGGCATTCGTGCCAGAGCAGTTGGTACCAATCATGCCACCAATCTTGGCGCTCGGGCCGGGGTCAATGGGGAAGAAGAGCCCACTGTCCATCTTGGCGAGCTGGTCATTCAAGTCCTGCCAGCCGATGCTGGGCTGCACGACAATATCCATGTCCTCCTTGTTGAACTGGATGATCTGGTCCATGTAGGCAAAATCGACACTGATGCCGCCGTAGGGTGCCGAGAAGTTGCCCTCGAGACTGGTGCCGCCCGAGTAGGGGATCACAGGCACACGGTGAGCACTGCAGACGCGCATAATGACCGAGACCTGCTCGGTCGACCGTGGGTAGGCCACGGCCACAGGCAGGCCGTCGGGATTTGTGCTGGACCATTCCGAGTAGCCGTGGGCGAGCAAGTCCTCTGGATCGGTAGAAATAATGTCCTCACTATTTTCAAAGCCGGCCTTTTTGATCTCCCTCCGAATCTCCTTGATTGCGACCTCCATACCCCGCATGTTGGCATACCGTGGCGCTGTGGACTTCTCGCTGTCGAGCCGGATGGCCGCACTGCCCGGCCAGCCGCCAAAATAGACGGCCGCAAGACCCCATCCGGTCAGACCGGCGGCAGCTGCGGCGGCAAACGCCCGCTGGCTTGTCCACCGCGAGACAGGGTGGGCCGCTGCTGTTGTGCCGGCTGTTGATTTTGTCGATGTTGGCGAAGGCGAGCTCGGCGATGGTTGGCGGCGGGGTACAAAGGAAGAAAATGTGCGTTGCCGGGGTATTGACGTGGGTCCTCGTGAGGTCTTTGTAACTATTGATGCCGTCCTGCTGCAATAGCGGGAAAATGGTGCAGCCGCCCGGCTGAGGACGGGTGAAGCCATCGTATGATTGTTGACGGCGCTGATGTTTGCCGTCTTTCTGTAGCTGTGTATATCTTGAAGTGGATTCAATGAGATGAAAACTGCAGACGAGGCACGGCTGCTCTTATAAGCCTTTTTGGTCGATCTCGGGTTACCCTTTCTGTCCTCCGAAACAAGACTGTGCCGCGTGTTTATGACAAGCGTGGACGATGCTCCTCGGGGGATAAATGTTTTGCAAAAATACAGAAGGAGGGGCAACGCCGATTTTCGTGCTCGACAAGCTGGGAATAACGACAACGAAGCTAAAATTGTTGATTTGCTCCGAGGGGTATGGAGGAAGGTTGGTGGTGACGGTGTTCTTGTTTCAGTTTGTCGAGTGTGTCGTTGGCGGGATACTCGAGTGTTGTTTCTGGCTTCCTTTTCGTCTTCGTCTTTTTCCTCTTTCTGGGTTTGTCGTCTGTTTTTCCTCTTTTCAAGAATCGTTTGAGGTTCCTGATTTTCGGGGCCTCGTGGTACTCGTCGGCTTCCTGAAGGTGTGGAACAAGGCCGTGAATGTGGGATAATGGGGTGTAAAAGAGGGAATGGTCGATTTTATGGCGTCTTCTCTCCAGGCTTAGTTTCTCTTCAAAAGAGCCTATGAGACCATCCCCCAGGTTTGGCTTCCCCAGGCAGCTAAAATCGTTTCTCTTGTTTATTGGTGTTTAGTTTAGTCTTGGCCAACACTAGGTGCCGAGATGTTGACTGAACTTCGGGTTCAACGGTCGTCAGGGATGCTCTGGTCCCCTCTTTGCAGCTTCTGAACTCACCTTTATGCTCTTCTTTAATCTCCACGACCTGCCAGTCGTCGATTTAAGCTCGGCAAAGAAACGTGACGTGACGAGGCGTAGGCTTGACGTCGTTCGGTATCAAGACATTCTAGAAGAGAGAGGATTGCGCGACGTCGGGCGTGTAAGTGGGAGGCCGGTGTCGGGGCGAGACGACAAAAACGAAAGACGTAAAACTAGCGAGAGACGATAATGGCAGACGAGTAGCGTGCAGCGAGTTGTGAGAGACAAAGTCGAGAAAGGAGAAAAAAGAGGAAGACAGTAGGAGAGAAAATTATATGAAGCAGAATGAGGCTTGACTGGTTAGGAAAGCAGACAAAAAGAGAATGGGCTCAAGTTCTGTTTATATAGGAGCAGACCAGCGGGCCTTATTCCCTTTGTCCCGTTTGTCATTTCTTTCCGTTTTCTTCTTTCGTTTTTAACTTTCGAGCTCCCCATAAGAGTGTTAGTATGCGTCGCAAGACGGAGGGGCACACGATACGTTGTGTAGCAACTTGGCATATGGGGGAAACAGTTGGGTGCAGTTGGACAAGGGGCCTGGTAACTTACACGATCGAGGGACTTTTGAGAAACGGCAGCCGAAAGTGAGCTGAATGGGGAAAGCAATGAAAGGAGCGAGTCAGCAGGGCAGACGCGGGAGATCTTTCAGCGCAAGGCTAACAACGGCAGAGAGGCGGGAGACCGGCCGTCTTTGATGTGCGGCACGAAGGAGAGAATATTAAAGGAAGAAAATAGAAGAATTGAAAGGCACATGAGCGGCTTGGAGAGAGGTTCCAATAACCGGGAGAGAGTGACGAGAAAACGGAGCGAGAGGAAAAAGGTCTAGGTGCGAGTAAACTCCGTTGGGTACAAGTACAGTCTTGGGGGCGGTACGGATCGAGTAGTTGATCTCGACAACAGCAAAAAGAACGCATGTGAGTATGAGGATGTAAAAGTTTAGCAGAGAGGAAAGGAGAAATGAGATAAACGAGGTTACAGCGGGCGCATTTTTCACCCTTCTAGCCCCATCTGCGCGTGGGTTGGTCATTCCTGTTTGGCCTACAAAGCTCCTTCCATCTTTATTCCCATCGTTCTTTCCTCTTCGACTGTCGTTTCAGTGGATCTTTTCTTGAACGTGATGATGGAACGGACACGAGGGAAGGAGCGACTGAAAGCTAGGAAGGAGGGGTTATTTCACGGAGTAGGTTCGACAGCCGTTTGCCGGCGGCAGTGATTTTGGTGCGATGTTGATAATCTAGACGTTCTTTTTTTCCAAGTGTTGTTTCTTTAGTTATAGCTCCTCCCACGTTTACTTTCCCTTTCATTTTGCCTCCAGCTCCTTCCTCTTCTACGCTTAATCGGTGACAACTGTGACTACCTCATTCTTCCTTCCTTCACATCTCACTTGCCCTATTCTCACGACGTTGCATCGTGACAAGGGGCGTTGAAGCTAGCCGCAGCCTGCAGAGAAGCAAAGCGACAGAAAAGCAGTAATGCTCTGTACAAAAAGGTCCGCTTGCAGCGCTCCGACAAAAACGACCGTTTTACCGCAAGACGGCGGGACCTCGTGCCGCCCTCGATTTTCTCGTTTCTGACTGTCGGGTCTTTGCCTGCGCCTGCAAATTCTCTGGTGCAGTTCAGTTTGCGACTCTGACTCTGGGCCTTGCCGACAGAACTGTCTGTCGGACAAGAACACTCAATTTTGGGCCCGATCAGGCGTCGACGACGTATTACTTCATATAGGGAACGGCAACCTCGTGTGAGTGGGGTTGACGAAAGGTTGGAAGGCTACGAAAAATAAATACACAGAGTATTTTGACGGAGTGCTTAATCGACGTCGGGCACATAACTGATTTGATCACACACAAACCTGTGCCGATGAGATGCCGCCTCGTTTTTTGAGCTATCCGCCCCAACATTATTCAAGCACACGACACAATGGTGGCGTACAAGAGTTGAAGAACGAAGAGCCAAAAAAAGATGTACGCCGACGTAACAGCGTGTAGGAACAAAGAGCAGACGGCCCTGGCATTGACGTCTGTCGTGGGTGGAGAAGGTTTTCTTTTTGTTCTCGAGTACTTTTCCCTTCTTTTGTTTTCTTTTGCCTCTTGACAGCCCTGTCGTGTTACTGCCCTCCCATCACACCGCCGGTTTCTTTTTTCTTTTCTTTTTCTGTCGTCTTCAAGGTCCATTGTCCTCAGATGCAAGCCCCCTATTTTTCTTTTCTTTTTGCCTCCTCTCGGTGGCGGTTCCACGAACCATGTCCAATACGACACAACCGATTTTCAATGGCATGGTCAACAGCAAAAAGCAACCAACAGCCAAAAACCAGAAAAAAAAACGAAACGCAAAGGAAAAAGAAATCCAGAGCTCCAACCAGATACGAGTATGTTGTGCAACGGTGAACCACAACAGACTTGTGCACCCAACATATGGCTATTGTTTTTCGCTCTCCATCCTTTTTCTGGGGAAATGGCGGGGAGAGCTGGCTGCAGCGTACAGACAGCAGGTCGCACAGCGGAGAGAGTCAGCCAAATTATCCGTTTATACGACATCGCTAGGACTGAATGTAAGCTAAGTGTCTTCAAACGCACAAAACAGTGTACAGCTTACATAAAAGTCTCATGAATTAGTATACATGCTGTTGTCCAAGTACCTTAGAGTTAATGGCAACGTAACAGCCAACAGGGGCTCTCGAAATGCCTCCCATTACCTTCACCACGACTGGTTCGGCAACACCGACGGTTGACGAGAAGGTTTCGTCAAGGCCGCAAGTTCTGCCGGTGAGTGCAAACGGAGCGGCGGTCGAGGTGCATCTCCTATTACGAGAGAAAACAACACGGCGAACCTTGTCTGCATCGCAGACCTTGACCGTAATCCCTGTTTGGGTCATCACATGAAAAGGGACTTGCCTCAACTTGCGTGACAGCTGAAAGCCACCGCCAAACTCTTGTGGCTGCCCAAGTCGGAGACCCATCACCGAACCCAGACCTTCTTGATGGAGTAATAAATTATACACAAAAGTCGACGCCACCGTCTTGTCGGTTTTGTTCTGCTTCCTTTTTTCTTTGACCACTCCGTTTGTACCTCAACTCCTGCAGGTCAGCCTTCTTTTCCAGCCGTCTGCTCAGAAGAACAGAATGGGTTCCACCGCTCTTTGGAAGACTGAATTAAAGGGAAATTTTTAACAAATAGACAGCCTCGTATTAGTACTTTGCTATGCACATTCTTAACTCCATACGAGGCCCTTGACTGACTCGGAAGTCTCTTGCGGATAAACAGTTGATATGTGACAGACCTGGTCCCATGTCCCTGGGTACGACAACCGGCACAACCGTTGGAAAGGAGGGACTGCAGCGTGCAGTGGACGGTGCATTTCATACGACATATAATTGGTCTCGTAAGAGATTGAGAGTCTCAAAGGTAAGATACAAAGTATGTGACAGCCTCACTAATAAGTCAGCTTGTAGACACAGCGTACCTTTTGGAGCACGGCAGCTTCTGCCGACGAAGGGGGCTTTGTCCATATCTGACCAACACTCCTTCATTCTATTACTCTTTGTATGACGCCGGGGACTTGCAAACCAGAAGTTTGTTTTTACGTCTCTGCTTCTTTCCTTTATTTTATGCTACACCGACGTTCCAGCCCTTGTTGCCTCTTACGTACTTTGGATTACATCAGGCCTGGTCGCGTGTCGTTTGGAAGAGAGTACCTGTGTATCATCCTCTTTGATGAAGTTTGTACACCACTCTCGACGTCTTCCCCGCCTCTTTTGTCGCCGTATTGCTTTGTTGTGCGGCACACACAAAGACAGGAAATGCACAGACAAATGCATATTTGGGTGCACCCATCGATGCACTGCACTCCCCGCCCTGCACGTTCTGCTGCACCACGTGTCCACAATTATTTTCTTCAACGTAGCCGATCGTCTGTCCGGACGTTATCCGCAAACAACTTGGTGAGTTTACAAAATAAACCCTGTTATGCATTGAACTTTGTCAAAATGCAGGAACTGACCACGAGACCAGTTTCTCGAGGGGATCGAGTGTGGAGAGGAATAAAAGACGACATCGGAGTATGGGGATACTGCAACGAGTCCAGGCTGCGGAATACGACAAATAGAGGAAATGCAAACCCGAAGTTTCTGTCTGGAGCAAAGACGACAGCTTTCGAGCTTGCTTGTCTTTTGTACGCTTGCTCTGGAGGCATGGGGGCGCACCTGCAAGTTGCTTTCCAAATTCTCTCTCTTGCATGCTGTGCCGCAAGCGAAGCTGACCGCCAGGCGGAGGGTGAAAGCTGCAAAACTAATACCTTTCAACTTGGCCTGGACAACAAAGAGGCGACTCGACTTCTGTTCCTGTAACTTGTACGTCAGGATTCTATCACGAGATCTGAGAATCCGTGCCTGCTGTGCCATACGGAGTCCAAAGGATGGGAATACCACGTCGGTGGGAGTATTACTCTCTTCGTGTGCCACTTGGTGTATGCTGCCCCGCGGCAGGCAATCGACGAGGCTCTGTGATGTAGCTAGTTCAAATTAAGTCATGAAGAATTAAATTATATCCTTCTCTTTACGTCATTCGTAGACTGCACGTCTCAATTTATAACAATTCGTTGGCGCACAGTCTGGCGTGTTAACAGAATGTGCTCTCCATTCTTTGAACAATGCCGTAGACCCTTCCGTTTGAAAACGGAACAATAACACGCGGCCGGCTACGACTGGCTCTCTAGCTATCCGGTGCCAGCAAGGTGCACGCTCACCCGTTCCAGACAGACGGGATGCCAGGGCGTGGGGTGAAAAAAGAAAACCAGTACTGGACATTTTCGCCGTTTCAAGAAGAAAAAAACGGCAAACTATGGGCAAGAGCCTAGACCAGACTGTACCGGCGGCAGAATCAAAGCGTGGGATGCGCCCCAAAGAAATCGAGCAAAGATCTGTAGCATCAAAATGGCGCAATCGACGTTTACCATTGTTTCTGGATTCTGATATCTTGATGAACTCGTCATTTGTAATTCTTCTACTTCATTTTTATGGTTAGTCTAGACGTTACATAAACGATATGGGGGTACCGCTGGGAAAGAGAAAGAAGAGGTGATTTGATAAATGTTGAGAATTATGATAAAATAAGAAAAAGAACTCAAAATCTGGTTCAAGAACCAACTGTATGGCCGGGCGTTACAGCAAAACGGTGCCATAATTTCTCCGGATATCGTACAGAAATTAACCGCCGAACACAACGGATAATTGTTGCCTGTATTTGATTATGGACCATGCGTATGATGGTGGGAAAGGATAAGCAATCGTCGATATTTATTGTGCGTAGCCTCGCCCGTCTGTTCCATCCCACGCCCATGACGACCCCCAAACTCTTGAGTAGAAAAAAAGAGGGGGGCGATGCAGGCACTTTTGCTCACCGCTAGGCTGGTGCGGGATGAAAAGGGTGATGGGAAAGAAAACCGGAAGAATAAGTAGAAGGAAGAGCAATGAGAAACTGAAACGGTTCATACAAGCAAGACCGATGTTTGTAAGCCCTCTCTCTGCCCACATGGTGACCCCCATGCCCACTCATGGCACGCTTGAAAGAAGAGACGGTGAAGGAATGCCGATATCAACGGCAGCATTAGTCAACACTAGAGACATCTACGTGAAATCAGGGGAGATGGGAGAAACAATGAGACGACAAGAGTTCACAGCACAGTTACAGTTTACTTGAAGGACAGTGTTGTTTGATTTCATGAATTTGGTATTTTTTTCTTCTTTTATCCCCAGCCGGGAAAGTAACCGCGAACTGATTTGGGGGTTGGGGGCAGACAGCTACAGCTACAGCTATTTTGGGGGATTGACTGCCAACCCTTTCCAGAGAAGACAGACCCAGTAAACAATCAACGCCGATCCTCGCCATTTCACCGTGTTTGTATCCATCATTTAACATCAAACAAATACGCTTTTGATCAACTCAACATCTTCCTCCGGAGGGGGTGGGAGAGTTTAGTTGCCCTTGGCGCGCCGGCGGTCGCGCTCCTCGGCGATCGACAGCTTGACACCACGGCCCTTGGGCAGCGAGATCCAGGGCTTCTCCTGGCCAATGACGAAAACGTTGGCCTCACGGGTGGCAAACGAGTTGTCAATGGCGTCCTTGAGGTGGACAATGTTGAAGCCACCGTCGTGGCGCTCACGGTGGGTGATGACACCAACACGGCCCATGTTGCGACCGCCGGTGACCATGGCGAGGGCGCCAGTGTCAAACTTGATGAAGTCGGTGATCTTGCCAGTGGCCAGGTCAATCTTGACGGTGTCGTTGACCTTGATGGAGGGGTCAGGGTAGCGGATGCTGTGAAGAGAGAGTTAGTATTGAGTCAGGGACAGGGAACCTACCAGCCATTGTCCATGTTTGTGTGGCCACTCTTGGGAAGAGGAACATGGACAGAAGACTGTCAAAGGAGAAGTAGAACAGTTGTGATGGGCGGATGGTGTGGTGAGAGCAGCGGGAAGATGTCGACAATTGACAAGGGGAAGGGGGTGTCCTCCGTAAGAACTGCGTGCTGCCGTCCCTGGTGCAGAACTACAGCCTACAAATCTACGTGCCCCGGTCAACGGTCCACGCAGCTCGTCTGCAGAGTTTGCCCTCCTCCGTTTGTCTTCGACTGTCACGAACCGACAGTATCCCACCCACTCTCATGACACCGCCGACGGCTGTCATTCCATCTCGTCACTGTTTCTTCTCGTTCTCCTTGACTGAGCCCTCTGTCCGTCTCTCGATCCCATCGAGTGGCCTCCAAAACTTGATCCAACGGCTGATAGATTGCAGAGTAGTTCAGTTCCTTGTTGGGAAACGTACGTTCTCGCATCATGCGTAACCAAGAATGGAATGCCACCGCGGCCGAGCTGGACGCGGCGGACCTTGCCGAGCTTGTACTCGGCCTCCTCCGTCTGGATGCGGTGGACGGTGAAGCGGCCCTTGGTGTCGTAGATGAGGCGGAAGTTCTCGCCCGTCTTCTCAATGGAGATGACGTCCATGAAGCCCGTGGGGTAGGTCATGTCGGTGCGGACCTTGTGGTCGACCTTGATGAGGCGCTGCTGCAGGATAGCACGGGTCTCGCGGAAGTTGAGGGCGTACTTGAGGCGGTTGCGCAGGAAGATGATGAGCGGCAGGCACTCGCGGGACTTGTGCGGGCCGGGGGAGGCCTTGGGCGCATAGACACCGGACAGTTTGTCCAGCAGCCAGTGCGAGGGCGCGCTAAGGCGCTTCTGATGCTTCTTCCTGGGGAAGGGGAGTCGATGTCAGCTCATGTTCGGATCTCGAGATGCTTCATTATTTGTCGTCGTCGATCCTCCTCTTCATGCTGTATGCAGCGACAGACTCTCCGTTCGTATTCCTCTTCTTCTCTCATCGTTGTGATACTTACATTCCCTTACCCATGGTGGCGGTTGTGATGTGATGTTGTCGAGGTGGTCGTGATGGAAAAGGAAGAAAAAAGTTGAGATGCGAAAACCGTGCAGAGAGAAAACGACTACTTGGGCAACAGCAAAAAAAAAGAGGAACCAAGCTAAAAAAGGCGGGTAGGGAGAAAAAAAAATTGAAGTGGTAGAGCGAAAAGAGAAAATGCGCTAGTCGCTCTGTATACGCTTCCTCATTGGCGGGGGCAAGGGCTTTGAACCCTCAGTAGCCCTGGTCCAGAGTGGTCACGTGTGGTAGAAAAGATACCGTGCTAAGTGACTGTGTGAGAACTCAGAACACTGTGAGAGCAAAGTAAATAAGCGTGCGAAACGTAACACAGCACTGTATTTGGCACAGTACATTCTCAACATTGACATTGCCGCTTTCAGCTGTTCTCGTCTCTCACTTTGCTTGTCTCTCACCACTTGACAACTTGCACATGCTTGCTGTTCACATCACTGAATCAGTTGACGATGTGAGATGTCCCAAAAATACAATAAGAATCATAATCATCACAGCCGCTCATCACAGCCGCTCGTCGACAGCCGTCCGGCTATTGTGAGTGCCGAAAAGCAAGGGCCGGAACTCTTCTTCTGCCACGAATCAACACGAATCAAACTCACATTGGCCGCTCGGCCAAAAAAATCTGGTCGTGTTTGCTCAGTTGTAAGCTTATTTGACCGATGGAGACCTGAAATGCAGGGTAAAGCAGGACCTGAAGGTCTGCCACAGCAGGGAAATGAAAACGTGCAGTTGGGGTGCAGAAAAAGCCTTATGCTAGTGCATTGCTGCAGCTAAGCCTCACCCTGACACCCTGCTGAGGCTGCTGAGGCTGCTGAGGAGAGCAAAAGAGAAGAGCAATGAACTGCCATTCCGTCTTCCTTCGGCCGATCGCGGTTGGATGGCATTTTATGACATGGTGGCATGGTGGATGATGACAGGAAGATTGGGCTCTGTCAATCTTCTCCTGTCGTCATTTCAAAATTTTCACGATGATAAGGTGAAGGAAGATGAGGCTCATGATGCCTGTCGATACGTCCAAGCTTCTCTCATCCTCATCGATATGACAGGTCACGTGTACATCTACAAAACATATTAACGAACAGACAGCGTGCCATCCATTGCTTTTCGCCGCTGCGATGTGACGCGGCCAGGCCAGGCCCAAAAGCCCAATGGTAAGACCCTGAGTTTTCAAGAGGGCTGAAGTGTTGGCGGGCTGGCGGGGTGAGAGTGAGCGTCTCCCGTCTGGCAGACGAAAGAAATCAGGCAGCCCAATGAGCACCCGATGCCGGCCTCCTTCTCAAGGTGCGCAGCTGCACATAACGCATGTCCATGTCCAGCCGTACAGAGAACTGTTGTGAAGTTCGTATCTTCTAAGAGAACCCAAGTGTCGGGATGCTGGAACTCAGACTCTCAAACGATGTCGTCATATTTGACTAGCAGACTGAACAGCCTGCCCAGCAACTGTGTCACTTCTCCAAAAGTCCGGAACGCCATCTTTCGTGTGCGCGTCCGCCACAATGCTTCTTGTTTCTTGTTCCTTAGAAAACGCAAAAGGCTTGTCAAGGCTTGTGTCAACGGAGAGTTCGACATTGTTTGTTTCACGGTCGTGGGTCGTCAGGGCAGGCCAGACGAGGCCACGTAGGAGAATGACGAAACGGATGATGGGCGGCGATGAGTAGTGATGAGCGGAGGCTTTTGTAAGCATAAAGTGTAAAGCGTAGCGAGACTACGTCGGGTCTGTGTCTGCGCGGAAAGTATGTCAGTCGACTGCCCGCTGGAGTCAGAAAAAACAGCCCTATGGATGTGAGAGAAGGAATGGGCCAGGGGGCGTAGTGTGTGAGAGGGGGTGCGGCTTTGCGGGTGGAGTAGGGAAAGTGAGAGCGTGGGATGGCAAGGCAAAAGGTTCAGATCCCTTGAAATTTTAGCATGAGGAACCCAGAAGGAAGGAAATAGGAGCACAAAGAAGAGAATGGACGGTGCCTGTCGGTGGTGCATGCGGCTGCAAACGTCGAAAAGGGCAGGCACGTCCGTATGGAAAGAGAAGTTTTCATCGAAGGAAGGAGCTGCAGGCGTGCAGGCGTGCAGGCGTGCAGGCGTGCAGACGATGAAGAGCCCGGCAAGGCAAGCGCAATGCGCCAGAGGCCAGTCAAGACCAGTGTCTCCTTCCCGCTTTGCCACAAACCGGAATGCGTAAATGCGTCCTCTCAGAAGTGTTGCCAGGAAAGAGCAAAGCACGAAAGCGACGAAAACGAAGTCAACACTGGAACAGTGAGATCGCCGCACGACAAGGCGTGCGCTGCCCAAGGTGGAAAGAGTCACCCTGCCAGGCTGCACCCGCACCTCGCACCATCGCACCTTCTGCACCTGTCTGCACCTTCTGTTGGGCCGGCTCACCGCCCTCATCAGCCCCCCGTCGCGACTGCCCCCCAGAGAAGTGGAAAGTGGGAGGTTGTTTCCTCATTCCGCCTTGGCTGTCAAAATCATCTGCCGCCAGTCGTTTTTGCAGTCTCTTGGTGTCTTTTGCTGCCTTTTGCATCCTTTTCTTGATTTCGATTGTTTCCCCCCTCACAACGCCCCTCTCCAAAAGCTTGTCCTAAGCTCTTGAAGGACTTTCCCAACGCCGCGCAAAACAAGGCCGTCTGTCCTACCAAACACCAGAAACAAAGCGGACCGGGTGTTTCGCCTTGCCCAGCAAGCCCAGCAAGCCCCAGGCCAATTAGTGGACTAGAAATTGCAAGGGCGCTTAGCGCTGTTGGTTGCAACAGCGCCGTTTCTTTGTGTGGTTCCTGTGCTGTCCTATCAGCTACAGCCTACAGGCACAGAGGAACAGAAAGGACCAACACAGGGACGGAGACGACAACACCCGTTTCGCAAACAATACCCCACATTGTGGGCAGCCGCACCGTCAAAACGGCCTGGCCCAGCACTGACTGAAGACTGAGAGGATCGATCAGCGAAAGCCGTCAGCCAGCAGCCAAGAAACTGACGAAAGACGAAAGACGAAAGCGAAAGCCTGACCTGACGACATCTTTTCTTGCGCTCTTCAACATTTCATCCAACTGCGCGACCACATCCACGACCTCTCCTCTCTCCTCCAGGCGATGCGCACGCCCAGAGTCCGATCGCTCCACCACAGCCACAATAATCAACAACTCTGCCAAAGCCGCTGTCCTGACACGGGACCAGGCCACGACGAAGATCCGACGCAACGACGACACGAAGAGACGACCAGACCAGACCACTATACGGCAATAGACGCAGGCCAGGTGTGAGCAGAGACGCCCGTCTAGCCTGTTGACGCGAGTAGACGACATCGACGGCGACAACACCATCATAGCTCACCGACCTCTCCTCTCCAACGCGCCTTTATCATCAAGCGCTTGCCTCGTCCTCTCTCCCCTTCGCTGTCTCCTTCTCTCCCTCCTCTCTTCCAGCCGCTGGCGCTTGTCGCATATCCAGCTCCCGACCGCCTCTGACCGCAGCTCTCCCTCCGCGCTCCGCCTCCGCCTCCGTCGCCGCCGCTACCCTCTGGACCCTCGGGGGCCGCGAGCACCATGGCCGCCTTTGTGAGGGTCTCGGGCCCGCCCAACAGCAACTTTCTCGTTGGTTATCCGGGCATCTCTGCAACTCTGGTGAGTCGTCGTCTTCCCACTGTATCTACTATCCATCCTGCTAACACCGCCAGCCCCGCATCGAGGGCAAGGTCGAAATCCGCCCATCACAGGGCTTCTCTATGCCTGTCGCCGTGTCGCTCGTCCGAATATGCCTGCAGCGCCGCGAAACCATCCACCCGGCCGCCGACAACATGGCCAAGAAACACCTGAGCACACCCCGCCGCGACACCACCGACGTCGTCGGCAAAGAGCTGTTGTTGTTCCGATGTCCACCGGGCAAAGAGTCCGAAAACGTCATCGCCATGGACTTACCTTTTGTCCTCTTTATCCCCTTTGGCCGCGGCGGCGAAGAGACCAACCGCCGCATACCGCCCGCCTCCTTACAACTGCCCAGCCGCATCGCCGAAACCTACTACGAGCTCGTCGTCACAGTCCAACAGGGCCCCAGCATACAAAACAAATACGCCTTCCCGATCCCGCTGCAGCGCTACGACACGCTATCGACCTTTGGCATGTATAACAAGCAAGAGAACCGCGTCGTGGCCGCCGACAATGTCGTGACGCTCGCCATCTCGCTACCGCGCTGGAGCTACGGCCCGCTCGATCCTATCACGGTGTACATCAAACTGGCGCCGAACCCGGACTGGCTCAGCAAAGCCAAGCGCGTGACCATCCAAAAGATTACCCTGGGCATCGAAGAAGAAATCACTTTTAACCCGGAGGGCGACGAGCCCACAAAAAAGATTAACAAGATTGCCAAGCACACGCAAAACGTGCAATTAAAAATGCCCGAGGCGGGCTACGTTACGAATCTGGGACTCGTCTTCCCGGCCCGCGACCTCCGCGACAGCGACGGCATTATCCGGCGAGGGAAGCCGGCCTTTCCCATGTATGAGGTTACGTCCTTCACGACGACGTCCACTCTCTACAAAGTGGAGTACTTCCTGGCAATAAAGGTAGGTTACGACCACGCACTTTCAATTTTGATAGCTTCCACTGACCTCCTAGGCCCAAATGAGCTCAGCACGCGACATTACCTTACGGTTGCCCATCGTCATTTGCCCGCTCGACCACCAGGCCTGCAAAGAGGAAATGGATGCCATCGAACAGGCCGCCAAGGATGCTTCGCAGGTCGATCCCAACAACCCCATGCTGCCCGCCCGCACCATAGTCCTCGCTAACGACCGCGACTCGCTACGCCACTTGGGCCTGTGCATGGTCGCCGGGCAGAAGAAGCCACTGATTGAGTGAACGAGTGAGAGCAACAAACCTCCTCATTCACCTTCAGCGAGCACACGTGGGCCATTGACGCTCGAGCATTATATACGACTCGGCGTCTTCTTGCCGATGCACCAGAATTGCACCTGAATATCAGCCAAGATACCCGAATACATATAGACACATTTTCATCTGGCTTGGTCGACGTCAGGACCGATCACCGCTTCAGCATCCGCCTGATAACGACACCTATCACTATTAGCGACTTATTGGCGACTACCGAGTACACATTGAATCCCGATATTGACACGTCTCAAATTCCATCATACACCAACTGCGCGTTCCAGTTGCTTGCTCTATATGCCATCACGTTCAAGACGCATTTACACGGGCGCCGCTTCTTAACACCGCCAATGACCTACACCTGTTTTATCCATACATGTGATACGAACGCGCCGAAATGCAGCATCGAACTATCACTACGTCTTGAAGAGGTCTCCAACCTAGCCTCAGCCCATCTACGACACGTTATATTTCATCAACCTCTTACACCAACTTCTATTCATTCTTGCTGCGCATCTTCTCATCTTATTCATTTTTTCTTCTATTTTTTCTCGTATCATGCTTCACATTGTGTCATATATATATACACACTTGAGTGTTTGTTGTTTTATTTTCCGTTTTTCATATTGTTTCTCATTTCTGGTTTTGGGAACTTTTTATTCTTTTTTCATATTTCTGGGCAGGCCTTTTTGGTGTTCTTGGAGTCAAAGTGCCCTGGAAAGGGGCATACTAGCAGGGTAGGACAGGACATGTCAAGAAGGAAGGATACGATATCAAAGGTCGAGATAGTTGGAGGAGTAGTATTAGGCCAGCAGACACAGACGAATCTAACGAAACCCTTTTCTTGTTCAAATTTTGTGCCATGTTTTCAACGAGTAAATGTCATCGAGCTGCTGCTTTCTGACATAAATCATATGAATCTTACAATCAGTGCTTGGTTCGTTTCAAAAGCTATAAGAAGATGTTGCGCAACTATTGACCTGGAAAGTTAAGGTGGCGGAAAAGAAGGCTGAGAAAGTGGTGGTTGAGTAGCGCGAGGCTCTGCGGCAGCGAAAGTGGAGAACTTGCCTTTAAAGTTGTTTTGGTGGGAGGCGCCCGCCGAGGCTGCCTCACAGTGGGGGAAGAGAAAAAGGGTTGGCGCCAATGTCATTTTTTTCGCGCCCATTCCAACGTCGAACCTTGAATGCGACAGTCAAAGTCACCCCATCTCAACGACGCTCACTTTTGCGACAACACAACTCATGCATTTCATACCCAGCTGAGACGATCACGACTTTGCGACCATGTTTTACATCTGCTTATAACATCCCCCCCTTTTCTTTCTATTCTTTCTGGTTCGCCCACACACCACACAAAATGCCGCCAGCGCAAATACCAGAATACGACGGCGATGACAGTCGACCAGTCGCCGAGGATGTCACAGACGATGCCGATGCCTCTATACTGATCGGCGACGACGACGATGAAGCAGCTCTGCCAATAGGTGGTGTCAGCTCCACTACGGCCGGCGAGGAAGAGGACGACGCCGACGACGACGAAGACGGTGGCGCCGAGATTCAAGACTATCGCGGGTTTGCCGCCTTGGTGGGGGCAGGCACGTCGTCTTCCACGCCGTCTTCGACAGTCAGCGCCAGAAAAGTCCCCCACCGCAAACCGCAAATCTCCTCTCAGACCATCCGCAAGGGCGAAAAAGACTTTGAAGAGCACGGCACGCGCGCGCAACAGAATGCGCTGGAGCAGAGCCGGGCCGTCATGGAGTCGGTGCTCGAGTACACAAGGGTGCACAACAGCGGCGTACCCGGCGTAGCTGGCAGTAAGAATGCCAGCAGCGACATTGTCCGCGGATGGTACTTTCCCAACGTGTGGGGGGAGGAAGCCGACGAGGAGGAGAGAGCGGCGACGTCGCCGACAGAGACAGACTCGGCAGCTGACGCTGCCTCGCGCCGCTTTGCCCACACGCGCCACCGCGTCGTCATGGTCGAAGCCCAAAAGGGCCCCATGTTCGCGTCCGTCGGTGCCGTCCCCGGCAAACCCAAATGGATCCCGACTCTCCCCAAAGACCAGCAGCCCACACCAAAACCGGGGTATGATCGAGTCTGGCTGCTCCCCGAAGAGGCACTCTTCCTAATAGAGCGCGGCAGCATGGAGCTGTGGTGGCCGCTCAAAGACATCGACGAGATTCTGGCCGGGCCGAAAGGTCGTGACGAAGTGGCCGAAGAGGACGGCGTCCCCCTCAGTCTCGAGGCCGCCTACGCTCTCTTTATCGGCCCGGACAACGACTCACAACACGGCCGTATCCCGCTACCTACATACCAAGTCTATACACACCTGCGAAGATCTGGCTACCAAGTCCTGCGGGCCGTCAAGACGGACCCTCAGACACCACTCGATCCGCCATTACCACCAGCACAACCGCCTGCGCCGACGAGCATATGGCAGTGGCTCTTCTCTTTACTGTCACCATCATCAACGTCCCCCACATCCTCAACAACATCACGCCCCAATGGACCACTCGTCCAGCCAGGCTTTTACCGGTCCTACGGGCCCATCTACAACCAGCTACGACTCATCTCACCACATCGATACGAGCCTCCATCAAAAACGGTCGCAAAAGACGACACAGCTCTAAATCCTTTCAAAGTTGTCTTCCACGTCTGGAAGGCCGGTGTGCAGCCAGCTGCTGGTGCCACCGGTACACCAGCAAAGTCTTCCTTCTCCAAGATCCGTCCGCCACCGCCCGACTTTTACATGGCCGTCGTGGATGCACACGCGACGGGGGTGCCTTCTTTACAGCAAGTGGAGGAGTTGTTGGCAAGTGTGCCACCGTTGTCGGCAGAAGCCGGAATGAGTAAGAGGCAAAGGGCGGCGGCGGCTGTGGCGGTGGCCTCAAAACAGTCGCCAGCGTCAAAGCCTTTGACGTCGACGACGACTTCATCGTCGTCTTCGTCGTCGTCTTCGTCGTCGTTCTCTTTACCCCTCACCTACCGCCGCCTCAAATTCGGCCGCCGCTGCGTCATCGTCGCCGTTGTCGACCACGGCATTGTCAACTACATGCGCTTCTCGGACAGCACATTTAGTCAGGACGCACTCTGGCCGCGGTTTGACTCGTTGACATCAGGCAAGTTTGTGGCAGGCGCCAACGGGCGCAAGAACAAGGGCAAGTCGGGCGGCGGCAAGAACCAGAAGAAGAGCAAAACCGGTGGTAGCGGTAGTGGTGGTGCTAAGAAGACTGCTGCCACCAAAGCTTCAGAAGCTAGGAATGCCACGAGTAATAAGGACGCCCCAAGTGTCACTGCCGACACTGCTGCGAGTGCTACCTCCACTACGGCCAGCAAGTAGGACTCCTGTCCTTGTAGGAGATTGGCTGGCACGAAAGCAGAGGGAAACGCCCTTGTCTGCATGGTGTTGGGTTTATGTGGCGAGTCTTCTGGTCTGGTATTTTGAATGACATAATGAGACATTCGAAGAAGCAGGTGGTATACTCTTTGGTACATACATAGTACATGCACAATTGGGCATTGCATTGGCTTTTCTTTGGAGAACGAGGTTTCTGTAGAATCATTTTTGAATATGTACAATATACCTTTCTGTTCAATTCACAAAGTTGGCATTAGAGACCTGTTTTCGGATATATTCACTTTTTTTGTTTTGTAAAAATATCTAGACAAGACAAGAGAATAATGTGACTGGCCTTTTCAGTAAAGTAAAATTTTGGTATATTTATATTCAAGAAAGTCGAGTTAACGTAAAAAAAAAATCTGAAAGTATGATTTTCTTCCCTCACGAATAACATGTTGTTGAAGCATTCTAATAGTTCATGATTACTTTCGGAACTTGGCTTATATGGTTCATTCAACTAAAGAAACTTGCCATAAGTTCTTTTCCCCGACACAATCATATGTACAGGTTCCTTAAATGTAGGTCGTATCGTGGTCAAGGAAGGAGCTCAAAGGTAAGGAAAGAGCCTCTGGTTGGAAAAGGAGCTTTTCTTGCCGAGGAAGGAACTATTATCAGCCACTTTCCATTTCCGTTCTAGAAATGACCAGCACGACGTATGTTTCCTTATTTCCTGATGGGGAAAGTAGCTCCTAATAAAGCTTTCTTAGTCACGGCGCTTCCATCTTTCACGTGCAACTTCAAAGTCACTATTCTTACTGTAATGACCAACGCCAACCACATTGTCACGCTACTACTGGGAGAGGTACATGTTCGTCAACATTACATTTACTGGCGTTCCGTTTTCTTGCCACCAGGGTATTACGAGAGAACTTCAATACTTTTAGGTTTGAACTTCTATCCAGCTCGTGACAAGGGCATCTCTCCATTTTAAGGATATTTAGGTCAGATGGATTTCCATCACCTCTTCTTGATATTTGAGTCCATTTGTTTCAATTACTTTTTCTTTGAAACCTCGTTTTCAAATCAGCACTCATCAGTCCAACAAACAAAATGTCTTCTGAACGTCTTCTGCAGACAGATAACGACGAGGAGCTACAGCGAGAGCTGCTGCTACAGTTAACCTCAACCTCATCTTTGCCCTCGACCTTGTCATCAGCCTTATCTTCGACGTCGACCATCAAGGAGTCACACGAAGCCCTTTTCCGCGTATTCAGCATATGGCCCATCTACCAGAATATTTTCAGCAATGTGGCGCCCGCCCACCAGGCAGCCCTAGCTCTCACATGCCGTCGTCTTCGGAAGAGCCTGGCCGGCGTGGCCGACGTCCGCACGCTTCGCAAATGTCTCCCACGGCCCTACTTCCTTGACGTGCTTTGGGCTATTGCCTACGACCTCCCGGACCACTACGTGTGTGAGCAGTGCATGTATTTGCATCGGAGCGCGCGAAGCGTACGCAGTGAACAGAAGAAGTCGACGAAGTCGACGACGACCAGCACGAACACGGCTGCCGGACATGCTTACGACGTGTCCCTTGTCCAAGAGGCATCCGAGGATTTCATGGTGGGCAAGTTCGCCCCCGTACCGATACCCGAGCTCGAGCCGCCGTGCCGCCGTTCACTTTCACCGTCAGCTTCCTTGCCCTCTCCAGCGCCCAGCTACGACGCTGGCCTGTCCTCATTTACTTTCATGAGCCGGCTCTCGTCGACACGGCGTACACCGCTTGCCGGGCTGGCCCACCGCGATGTGCAGCTGCTCCTTAAGCGTGTACGCTCGTTGAGAGAACGCAGAGAGGGCAAAGAGATCGAGCCTGTTCAGTCAAAGGACGTTGAGCAAGAGCTCTTCGAACAAGGCCCGTCTCCAGCTCCATCGCCCGGATGGAGATCCTGGTGCAGCAGATTCAGCACACCCTTGCGGATGCTCGGCAACACAAAGAAACAAGACAGAAACCACGACGGCACCGACATGGACAAGGATATGGCAGTTCGCTATGCTTTACAACCATTTTTGGCAGAGCGACAGGCTCCAGTACCAGAGCTCATTGGGACGGCACCATACACACTCAAGTACAAATTTGTGCCGCGTGTGATACTCTGCAATCGAGATAATCCAGACAAAGATGGAGGTCCAGAACAACGGGCCCGCTTCCTCCTACAGACGGTCGTCAGCATCCGCATGTACGCAAGTTGGGAAATGCCCCTGTGCATTTGCCCGCACCAACTCTTTAACAAAAAGGGCTGCCCGGCCTGGAGGCAGGCTAGGTTTGATGCGCTTTTGGCGTTGCGCGACCAAGACATACGCCGAGGCCCTGGGAACGAGATTTACGTGTCCGGCTCTGGACTCACGCCGACGCCAGAGGGAGTGCAGCATGCCCAGCCAGCATCGTTCCGCTTACAAAACGCCATCGATTGTGTTCGAGACGACAGGGTCTCGAGACAAGACTGCGTCGCTGACCCCATTCAGCATCCCCACTGCCACGACCCCAGCTTGCGATATAGTGAGTATGATGAGGATATGAGTCCGTACGAACAGACACAATTGGCCGCTATGAAGGCGTGTGGCATGGCCAGGGCGCAGGTGGACGGCTACGTGCTGTCGGCGAGCTGTGACCGCTGCCCGACCGATTTTGTTGTCCAGACGGCCAATGACCCTGTTGGAAGGCCGTTAAAGGACGAGCTGGTGATTACCGTCTGGCAGGATTTTGGCTCCGAGGCGCCCGTGACGGACGAGCTGTGGCAAAGCCATATCCCTGGGCTGTTCCTGCAGGCCGAGCTAGACAATGCACAAGCACCCTACACACAGGCCAATACCTGGCAGTCCGGCCCCACGGTCAGCCATTCTCCTGGTTCTGTGCGTGCCCTATTCGAGACGGGCGAGCCTGCATATGCGTTTCAGGGAAGAGGCGACTAAACTGTTCTGCTGGCCTTCTACGTTCCACCAGGAAGTGGCAACGACGTTTTTCAGTATTTTTTGGTAGTTACGTAGAAAATATCACTGCTTCTTCTTTGGCTGGGCGGTGCCTTCTCAACATGTTTCTAGATACGTGCTTTATGTGGGTCGTAGCTACCAGAAACTGATGTAAAATAGCCCAGCTCACGAGGTGTGCACCTGCTGGTACAACAATATATGGTTGCAAAGTAAGAAGGAGCGACCAAAACACACTCTGTTGCCATTTCCCCATTGAGAATGAGATGAAGGATGTCAACAAACATGGATATGCTACTGCTGAAATTAAAACGGTCTTTTTCATCCTGACCTTTCTTCTTCTCCTCTTTTCTTCCTCACCCACCGAGCGATCAATAAAGTTACTCAATATTTTTTATATTATACGTTCATTTATTTCTCAGCGATAATTCAGCGACTCTATACCAACGATGGCGGACTAGGTCACCGCCGGAGGTACTGCAGTCCTTGCGCTGTCGGTTGTTTTCGATCAGTACTACAGACTGAAAGACCGCCGTCAGCGCTCCACAGCGGTAAGTTCCCTGCCGGCCGAACAGGCAAAGACAATACGGGAGACGTCGGAGCGCTTGACCAGGTTCGAAAGGAGAGAGGCAACTTTCATCAAGCAGTTCACAGCTCTTGAAGAAAAAGTTGCCATTCTTCAGGCCAAGTTGAGCGCGAAGAGTCTTCCGGTCGCCGTGCAGGAATCACCCTTACAACCACCCCTCTCTGACCCTTGATGAGAGGCTGAAGCGGCTGAATGTTTTTTGATTTCTGTTTTAGGGCGGGGCGGCGGGCCCCAGCAAAATGCTCATACCTCATCGTGGTTGCTGGGTCGAGTAGCCTTTGAAAAAAGGTGAAACCAACATGAGCACACGCCATTTCGAATCGTCATAGCAAAACGACAAGCAGGTAGGCATGTAGGAGCAGCGCTGCTCACGGCATCGGCAGCATCCAGGGTCTCCTATTTTTGTTGTGTAAGTGGCTGTCGTAATCATGTGTCGAGAAGTCCGATCTTGGCTGAAGACCCACACGAGCTTTAAAGCTAACTGCAGCTCCCCTGTCGTGTTTCGTTGGGCCCCGCTCCTTACATAACGGTCTTCTCATTCCCCCCACTCCACCCAAAACGTCACCTTCACAGATTTCCAAACTCAACCTCAACCTCACATTTTGACACGCACACGACAAACCTCGGACGACAGACCACACACCCGCAGACCACACACCCACAAACCACACAACCACAATTCACGAACATCCTCGTCGCTACGCACCCTGCACCTAATGGCCTCCTTCGGCTTACCCCCCATTCGCGTGCTGCGGCCGGCGCTCTGGTGTGCGGGCGCGGTCAGCACCATCTATGTCGGCTGCGCCGCCTACGAGATCCGCCACGACGCCGCCATTGCTCGTGACGTACGACGAGCACACCATATGCCAACATCACCAATAGAGATGAAGAACCTGGACGGCGTTCGCGCCATGATTGCAGGTGCCGGAGGCAGAAACCCGTTGCGTCAACATTCGCAGACATCTTCCCCCCTCTCGACATGGCATGAGTTTCCTGAAGCCGGCAAGCTCATGGCCGGCCTGGTTTCGACCAACATTGCCGTTTTCGCCCTGGAGCGGTTGTTGCCCGGCACCTCTGCTCTCTTCTCGCACATCCCCGCAGCCTCGACCACCAACCTCACCATGCTCACCTCGGCTTTTGGTCACGTCGGCCTCACCCACTTGGCCCTCAACATGTACGGTGTCGTCCAGTTCTTGCCCCCTGTCGCCGCCAGCCCCACATTTGCCCACAGCGGCAGCCACCTGGCTGCTTTCTATCTGTCGGCAGGCGTGCTGGCCTCCTACGCCTTCCACTTGGCCTCTGTGTGGCCCCGCCCGCTCGACCGAGTGATCCCTGCGCGCGGTGCCAGTGGTGCCGTCATGGCTGTCGTTGGCGCCTTTGGCATGTCGTACCCAGACAACCAGCTGGGCATTGTGCTGATCCCTGGAAGCTTGCCGGCATCGCAGTTCTTACTGGGTGTGGCGGCTTTTGAGACGTATGGCCTGTTTGTCGGGTTCAAGCGGCTGCCGCTGGCGCACGCAGCACACTTGGCTGGTCTGGCGATGGGTGCGGCATATGTCTACTGGGACGGACGGGATCGGGTGTGGCGGCCGGTGAAGCAATGGACGTTTAGTGCGATGCAGCGGCTGTCGTTGGTGTGAGCGAAGGAGGAGAGAAGTCGTTTTGTGAACGGCCTTTCAATCACAAATTACAAAGTCGACACCGCACAGAGCTTCGAAGTGTCCAAGACTCGACACCTACACGCCGCGACGACATTCAGATAATATATGCCGATGTGCCCAGGGATGTGCGAGAAAGCACCGAGCCAAGGCAGAAAGAGACGATGGTGTTGGTGTACGATTGGCGTGGGCACGAAAAGCAGGTCGCAAGAAGCGAGAGTTAGACAGCACTTGTACGATAGACACATTTTAGATGATACCCACGATTCAAGACAAGAGAAAATACAATCTCCTATTTTACCAAAAAGAATTGCTCGTTCTGGACAGTTTCCACAAGCCCCTGACGTCGATCCTGAAATGCGGCTTCGTCTTGTTCCTGGCGGGTAAATGAGGGAGATGACAAAGACGTGCAGTAAGGTTAAATCGCCAAGTGCTGCATTCTTGATGCGCTCCAACGGCTGCCCACAGCTGCCATTGGGACCGACGATCCGGACGATCATGCACGTACAGTGATGTTGTCGAAATCTCTTCTCTCGTCTATTATTTACTTGATGCCGTAGTCCACAGCAGAATGGGGTCAACACGATGTCGAGGCCAAAGAAGAATATTGTAGCGAGCGCAAAATGTAGGCAAAAAGATACATGGCTGTTTGATCATCGCCTAATCTTCTCCTGGTTACGGAGAAGAGAAGAATTGTGACCCACGCTGCCAGCATTGGGTATTCTTGGAAGAGATATAAGACACATCCACCGTAATTCCATTCCATCGTCGAGTGTATTTTTTATCAAGATTCCCATGCTGTGATCAGGTATCTGATATTTTGATCTATTTATTTTTAGCTGTTTTTTTTTTTTTTTTTTTTTTTTTTTTTTTTTTTTTTTTTTTTTTTTTTTTCTATTTCCCATTTTCCCCCCCCCCCCTTCTTTGTTTCTCTCCCTTT
>JANSLP010000296.1:0-39949 GCA_029298735.1 Ophiostoma sp. CBS 140.51
GATATCACCATGGCCATATAGGATATGGTCATGAGAAAACGGAAACGAAATCAAAAGACGGAAACACAACAAGGCTATGGTGTAAAGTTATTGGGGGTTAATTATCCCACACCAACTCCTGTTAACAATACACACCAAGCAATAGACAGCCTCCACACTTCCCCGTTTCGATTGGCAAGGCTGAGGAATACGAGTTTACTGAGAGAGAATCGAATGTGTGTGCCCTGCCTTGTCAACACTCTTTCGGCTTGCCCGCCATTGGAGGAAAGCAGGTAGAGCGCCATGTTCACGTCCAGGTATTGATTGTGGCGTCTTGTGCAGGGATGAGTTCAATGATTAGCGGGCATATGTCGGAATATCTGCAACTCGTCGAGCCTGCAGGCGTAACGTGCCAATCGATGCTGACAAGCGACATTGCGCAAGGATTACACACAGAGGCACAGAAACACAGAAAGCGCAAGGAACGACCCGATCGTAAATGCACAGTCACAGCCACAGCCACAGCCACAGACGGCTCCACGGCCACCGCAACGGAGACGGCGACCTGCAGAGAGCCGCAGGGCCGCACTACGTGATACAAAAGCCGTGCAATAGCCACGCATTCGGCTCCCTGCTCGCTCTCAGCTACGCGGACACGGAACTGAGAATAGCGAGCGATTTGCGAGCCCGTATTCCGACTGCTCCCTGGCTTACATCTTGTCTCATGCAGCGGCATATCTGACGTCGTGATCGTAGATCGGCCGTTACTTATCTCACCACTGCCGAAAAAAGCCCCTGTGAGGAATGCTACCGGCCCCGAGGATCGTCCTAGTCTCACGACGGTCCGCCTATTGAACTGTGTCTCACTATTTTTGGAGAGTGACGTGGGTGCCGTGGTCAGGTCTGATTTTGGGGGTGGTCGGTGCACGGGCACACGGACGCTGGCCGGATCGCGACAATGATCAACATTTTCAACATGCCAGACGGTGGACAGGGCGAGACAAGCGGCAATCGGACAGAAAGAGCAGCATCGATCAATTCGTTATGTTTTGTGACTGGACAGAACATCGGTTTGAAATACATGACGTCTATGCCAAATGCACTGCGACATCGATTTGAATGAATCCAAGGTAAGAAAGTCTGTGCCAGGTTAATAAGGCTTAAGAGCCCTGTTATTGCATATCTCAGTGCTACTGTCCTATCGCGGCCTTGGTCGGTGCACCGAACTTCAACGAAGAAAGGACACTGTACTCTGTCTCGGGGCCATGCCAGGCTCTCAATATCCGGAAGAACTTATGCCTTGCACAGGACAAAGGAGAAAAAAGCAGAGTTACCGTACTTATCTTGGCTTCATCATTTGCGTGCACTAACAGGACCCTGATTTTGAGTTATATGGCGGTAAACGGACTCGTGACCTCGCCCGAGTAAAAAATTGTTGAGAAAATACTGGAGAATGGGGAAACGAAAAGGCAAGGCTGTGATGTGGGGGAGGGAACCTTGGCAAGCTGTTTGCGCTTGACGTCAAAGTTGTCATTTTAGTGTCTGGAGAGATTAAGATTAGGGGTGGCCAAAAGTTAAAGGCCGTCAGATACGAGATGATTTGCAAAGGGGTCCTCTTCAAAAGCCTTCTTGAAAGAGGGCGAGGAGGACTCCAGGCGCTACTCTGGTCAACTGGTCAACTGGTACAACCTTCCGTCGAATCGCGCCGGGCACCGCAAAGAAGCGCCGAAAACGCGCCCGGGAAATACGGTTTGCCTCCGGGGCAGAAAGAAAAGAAGGAAGGGACAAGAGACGAGAAAACAAGGCATGGTACGAGTACGAGAGGCCCGCTTGCTGTTGCCGTTCCTTGACGTTCCTTGCCTTGCCCGGACTTCTTGTTGTCTCCGTGTGTTCGTACTTGCGTTCCCGACAGTGACAGCCCGTTGAACCCTGTTTGAGACAAGGTCAATTGAGCGGCAGCTGACGCTTTGAGACAAGACAACAACGACTTGACGGTTGAGGGTCCAAAATGTGAGACACCCTTGAGCCCTTCGAAGGGGCCGAGAAAAAGTCGTCGTGAGCAAGGCGAAAAAGGAGTCTGAAAGTCACCGCAGCGTAACCACAGAACAGGCCGTCAAAGAAAACAAGCAAATACGAGGCGCCCCTAGCGCTGAACCAGAACCCGGATGGTCTAATTCAGTTTGTGCGCTGACCACGGAGCCACGATAATTCATACAAAAAAGCTTCAGGGCACATTGTGCCCTGTGGACAGTCGATTGGAGGAACTTTTTTTCCTCTTCGTCGTCTCCCCTCTCTTTCATTCCCACCACCACAGCGGCCGCACAGTCCACGCCTTGCTTGTTTCGTCCGCTCGTATCTGCTTGACGCTCGTCCTTTTGCCGTCCTTTGCTTCCTTCTTCTCCCTTTCCCGCCGCCCAGTCCTTGTTCCCCTGCAGCAGCTCAGCCTTATTCGGGCTGCAACCTTATTTTTGGGACCAGCCAAGTCAAAGGCACAATTACAGACAGAAGTGTCAATCAGAAATAATTTGAATTTTTTGTGGCACAGAATGAAGCTTGACCGCCAGTGCAGTGTTCCCCAGTGCTGCCAAACATTGCTGCTGCTGCTGCCAGATCCCGTTCGGTTGCGTATCCCCATTCTTTCGCCATTGCGCGAGAAGATGCTGTGTATTTCTCTGACCGCTCTATCTGCAGCCGACAGTCTGTGATTGTGTACCTTGTACTACAGCCCCAAGCCACCCAAGAGTCGAAGGAAAAGAGGCGTCTGCGCGGCGTCAAAACATTGAATCCTCCGTGGTATTTTAGAGCAGTTTTTCAAAGACGCCATCAAGCCACAAACAGTAGTGTACGAGTCGTGAGTCGTAAGTCGTGAGTTTTGAACACTTTTGCTCTTGACTCGAAGGATCACCGTTTCCGAGGAATGCCCCCAAGGGGTTTCTCACAGCGATCACCCGGAGACGCTGATTTCGGTTTTCAGCCTCCCCTCTCGCTATCTTTCTTCTCATTTCCCACCAATCTCTTTCCCTCCTCTTCCCCTCACTTTGATGTCACTCTTTGTTTCCTCTCGTACGACACTCCCCCAATCCTGAACCCCTCTCATATGCGGGAGCGTGGCATCGTGCCTGTTTGTCCTTGTCCCAATATTGTCTGGTTGGCCGCCAAAAGACCGAGCGGGCAGCCATCCAAGTCAGAAAGTGCACAAACCTAAACCAGGGCACACAGGGCAGCTTGATCCGTGGATTGAGTTCGAACAAGACCTGGAGGAGATTGCCAAAACAGGAAAACAAGGCGATGGGCCACGTTCGACAAGTTCTTAAGTTCTTTAGGATTTGCATATTTACATGGAGCTGGCAAGGAACTGACAGGGCTTCTCCGCACAAGAAACAAAAAAGTGCATGATAAGAAAATGAAGAAGACACATCATGTGTGATCTGTGTGATGCAAATAGCAGCCTTTTGGGACTCACCGCATGCACGAATATGCAATCAATCTGCACCAGTATTACGCGAGATACGTAATTGTTGGAGGATTGAAGAAAACTGATTTAAAAAATGACAGCCGCCTTCTTGGCGAGACAGTTGTGGTTGTGTGTTTTGTGTATTCTGTGTACTCTCACACACGCCGCCGAAGTCGTGCTCGCCATCGTACTTTGAACAATCAATCGCTTGGGACACAGACTGCACACAAAGACTGACAGGAGCTCGGGACGTTGCAGCGTGCAAAGCCGTTCCTGCCCACGGCTGCATCTTCTTGCTTCCTGCCTGTTTACTGCCTTGTTTTTGCGCCGACTTTGGCTATCGTCTCGCATGCGAATCTCGATCTGTCCTGCCGTTTTGGGGGGTTGCGACGGAAGACAGTGTTGCCGCCAGCGAGTCGTGGTTCCCCCGTTCTTGGATTTGGCTTGTGTCGCTCTTTCCTTTTCCCAGCAAAATATCCTTTCCCTGCCTTCTTTCCAGCGGCTTTTACCTAAGTTGGGCGGGGCCGCTGGACTTCGTGGTCTTGGCTGATCAACAAACGTGGGGACAAGGGGGCCCTTGCTCAAAACCAGCAAGCAACTCCACTGTAACTTTTACCTCGTACCGCCAACTGGAGCCAATTGCTATTGGGCCAACTGAAGACGCCGGCCTGTCCGACCAAGCGGGCTGCAAGTGGGACGATGATGTCGGTACTCCGTCCAGGCGGAGCTCAGTAAGAAACTACAAAGTATATTTTACTTACCCAGCTGGCAAACTGATCTCGTAAGGTACGAAATACAGCGCCCAGGAACGAGCTGTGCATTTGCCGCCATCGAACCGTTTCTGGCTCGGCGGCCAACGACCCGAGCATCAGATCGAAAGAGAGATCAAGGGAAGAAACGAAACAAATTCCTGGATACTTTTGGGCTCCTCGCAAAGCTCTCCCTGGAAAGGTTAAGGTCTCTGCATCGACAGCCCGTGTTTCGGCCAAATCTACCCCAGACGTCATTGCTTCCTTCCCGTTACAGCATGTCTATGGAAGCGTCATGCAATTCCTCTCCACCTGGGCACTGACGGCCGAAAGCAGCAGGAGCGACTGCATCCTCCGTGTGTTAGACTCAAACATAGGGACGCATCAAACTGCGTCTGAACACGTTGTAGACAACAATCACAACAAAAACAATAGTCAACAACGACATAATCAACAGCTCATCACCAGTCCGACAGCCCGCAAGCGCCAACAGCCCAACGTAGCCAAGTTCGCCAACAGCCCTCCCACAGCTCCGAACGCCTCTCCAGCTCCTCATTGGTTTTCTAGCGCACCTAGACCGCACCTTCCTCTCCAAAACGGCAGCCGCCTGGCCCAATCCCAATCCCACTCCCACCCCCCTGTTCGGCCAGCAACTCAGCACCGTGGCCCCACACCAAGACGAAAAACGAGAGAAGGAGCGGTTTGGTCTCCCTCGTTTCTCGCTTCAGCACTGCCCGCTCAGCCCACCCTCTTTCCTCTTCACTACTAAATTTTAGGTCCTTTCCCGTCGTTTTCTCGACCAGCTCGGGCCATAACATCATCGCTCCCAGTCCCAGTGGGCAGGAAAGGCGCTATGCAACGTTGACGACCACCACCGACGATCCCCAAAAGAGGATAACCCGTCTGTGTGTTACTGACCTTCACTCCTTCCCTGCCTCCCAAGACTCCAATGGGGCCCCATGCCCTGAACGGAGCAACAGCCCCCAGCACACCACCCCCCTGTAGCTCACTACGCCATATCGAGGCCGGCATCAGAAAAGTGTTGAGCTGGCTGGCGAGCTGACACCTCTGTAACAGCTGTCTTTTTGAGTTATTCACAGAAGTAAAAGAACAATCAGAAAAGAGTAGACATGTGAATGTATTCGAAGGTCAAAATAAAGCTTCATAGTCGAAGGCGAGAGGCAAAATGGGCCCTACCCGGAGAAACCAGCTTGGGCGGCGAATTGAGAAAAGTGCAGAAGAAAAAAGAGTGAAAAAAGAGTGGGCGCAAAAATGCAGTGAGAAAGAGGCAGAAAAAAGCCAAGGCCCACGCCAAACCGCCGAATAAAACTCCCTAGCTTCCCGCCAGCCTTTTCTGGGACATTGTTTTAGTGCTAGTCGTCCACCCCCCTCCTCCTTCCCCATTCCCTCTTTTGTCGTCGCTTCCTTTCTCGTCGCCCTCCTTTATCTCTCAACCGCTTCCCACTTCCCTCTTTGGAACTTCTTTCTTCTTCTTCCTTTCACTTCTTCACTTCTTCACTCACCCTCACCCTTCCTTTGACGACATCACACAGTCTCTTTTCCCTCGATCTGTCCCCACAACCAACACAAGGAATGAATTGACACCCGAGCAATTAAAAAAGGGTTCGACCCGGAAAGCATCCTTACGAAATCAGCATCAGCATATTTCAACCTCTCGCATTTCTCGATCCTGTGGCCCAGGCCCACGACGGCCCAACACGGCACGACTTTCGACGAGCCTCTCTCTGTAGAGGATATTAGCCCGTAACACGCACATCCTACGCGAGAAAAGCAAAAGCGGGTTCACTGCTTCTGCTGTTCTTTTTTACAGCTATCCCGTATTCCCTCAAAACAGCCGCCAGCCGACACGACAGGAAGACTCTTCCAGTCGATACTACGACAACGGCCAGTTCAGACAGAGAGGAACCCAGGAAACAAAAACAAAGCGAGCACGAAAAGAAAACTACGCCGCCTTGATCGGCCGCCTGCCTTCTTCCCGTGTCCTAGTCTTCTTGTTCTAGGCCTGGCTTTCTCTGCCTCTTCTGGCTCTGTATTCCGGGCCCAACAGATCGAGCAGATTAAGCGACGTGCGGTAACAGAGAGAAACGGACATTGCGTATTTTCCAGTCCGTTTTCTGTATCCCCTCTAGCCAGTTTTCTCGTTCTCTCTCCAGTCGACCCTATTCTGCCGCATTTCCCGTCTCGGGTTTGACGACGAGCCGCCTTCCAACCTGCGCCTCAATCTCGACATTCCCTCTACTCTATCTCTCCCCCAAAACTCTCCTCCTCCACATTCACCATGTTCGAACCTCACATGTCCGTGCGACAGCGCCCGGTCGACCCTTCACAAATGTACAACCACTCCCGCACACGCACAACCTCCTCCAACGTCTTTCCCAATGCCGCAGCACCACCACAGCATCTGCCACCGCACATGCAGCTCCACCAGCCGCAAATGAGCCACGCCCAGCGCTCCGCGTCCGTCAACACCTTTAGCACCGTCTCTAGCGGCGGCGGCGGAAACGGCAGCATGGCACCACCCCCAGCCTACCGCACCAGCCCGACTGCCGACGTCCGCCGGTCCACCTCCTCCCGCTCCGGCGGTGCCGCTTCCTACGCCTCGCAGACCTCCTACGTCGCCCTACTTCGCCGCCAAAAGGCCACCGTTTGGAGCGAGCGCGCACAGTTTGAGGACCCCCGCATCGCCGCTCAACAAAAGGCCGCACGCATGCGTGCCAACCGCGAGATCCACGGTGCGGGCGGTGGCGGCGGTGGTGGTTACAACGGCGGCAGCGGCACGCGCACCAGCACGGGCCTAAGCTCGGCCGGCGGCAAGATGTCTGCCAAGATCCGCCACCACGGCAGCAAATCCAACACTCTGGGCTTCGGCGCAGATAGCAACTACGTCGGCATTGGCGGTGTGCCTCTGCGCCTAAGTGCTACCGAGGTCGAGCCAGAAGACAGCGACGAGGACGATTTTGGTGGCGGTTCGTCGGGTATACGCCCCAACCACCGCCGGACTGGTAGCAGCGGCCGCAGTAGCACCGCGAGCGGTCGTCGTGGTCCGCCATACCGGTCGTCCACAGGTGCTCTGGTGACCTCGGGCAGTGGCTCGGGACCAAGCAGCGGCACCCGTCGCTACAGCCCCAACGATACTCCCGAGCGTGCCGACAGTCTTGTGGACGACAGCGCCTTTACGACGACGGCGCACAGCGGTGTGCGCGACGACGCTGCCAGCGGCAAGGCACGTAGCACTGCTAGCGGTAGCAGCGCCGAGCGTGCGGACGCCGTCCCCGATTTGGCCGCGGCCGGCCGTATGCCTGCTAACAGCACCATCAACCAGTCGCTGACCCGGGAGCGCAGCACACGCAATCCCGAAGACCTGCGGCGTCGCGGCAGCGTCGACGAGCGGACTATGACTCTCTCGACGGCGGGCCGCCTGTTCATTGCCAACCCTGATTAAGCCGGGTTGGACTCAACTATTGTCTTTCCTTTTCTTTTTGCATATCCAGCGTTCGCCTTCTTTAATAAGTTTTATCCATCTTCCATCCTCTCGTTTAGCGAACTCGCCTTCTTCCATATTTGCACATAGGACATATCCACTGCATTGTGAGGAGTTTTTCTTTGCCTCATCTTTCATACTATCGTTATCGTTTCTATCACATGTCTCCTTTCTTGGATTGTTTGGGGGAAGACTGTACATTTGTCTCGGATTTTGGATTTCGTCTCTTTGCCTTTTGCAACGATTGGACAGCAATTGTATATGATAGCTTTTGCCCCCCGCTGTTCCAAGACCCTGATACGCTCGCTTTATATCTATCGATACCTCTTAATATCAAGAAACTGATTTTGAAACGAACAACCTCACCCGCAACATATACCATTGTGCAAGAAACGAAAGACGTTGGACATATATTGGCGGTCGTCGTAATAGTGCAAGTTGTGACTGTTCTGTCATTGGTCCGATACTTTAAATGCTCCACTATAACAGCCACGAGTGCACGAGCCACACCTTGACCCATAACGCGTAAAGCAAGACGCCAAACGAACGCGTCGCTGTTTCCCTGCGGCCCTGTTCACTCTTTCCACTTTCTGTTGAGAGGGTTCCACAGCAATTCGTGCCCTGTTTCTCGGGGAAAGAGAGACGGACAGCCGTGAACGTTCTTTCCACCTTGAACCAGACACACGCAACGGGCCCAATCTACGCGTCTCTCTTTCTCGTGCCTCTCTTTTTCCCATTCCTCCCACAGCAACCACGTCTTTTTTGTCACAGGCACGCAGAGAACACACCGACCTCTCACGATACCAATTCCCCTCCTCACCGTTCACACCCCTCGCTCTTTTTATGTTCTCTTGCGTAATTCGGTTCCTCACTTTGCATCGTGTCACGTCTGCATTCTCGCGTCGTCCACTTCGAACCTCGGATTACGAAAGGGCTTCAACCCATGAACATTCACCGGCCTCGAATTGACCTCGACCAGTACTTTACAGATCTTTCCTTCTCGATGCAAGCGATCGAATACCGTCACTCGACATAGGACATCCTGTCCATACCCCAAACCCTCTTCCTCGCATTCTCTCTCCTATTCTCGCACACCTCCCCCTCCTCCCACACGTGAATCCTCGTCGACGGTTTCCGATGCCTCTTATCGCCATGTCCCCCAACATTCAGGATGGCGGCACCGCCGCTACGCCGTCCAAGAAGAGAACCCTCATGGACTTTCTCGGCGGTGCCAACGCACAGAAGGCGGCCGCCCTCACAACCAAGCCCGCCACGCCCAGCAAACTCCAGCTCGTCACCGACGCCGACAACCTCGCCGCCCTAGAGAAGGAGAAGCAAGAACAAAAGGCCCAAAACGGCGACGGTGGTGATCCCACGTCGCCCATCGACCTCATGTCCATTGACTCGCCGCTGTCCGAAATGTCTGACGGCCCCCTTTCTCTACTCACAGACGATGCCGGCAGTAGCACGCCCGCCCGCGGCTCGACGTCACCGAATGCCACACCCTGCAAATCCTCTGCCGGAGCCTCGCCACAAGTTGTCATCACAATCGACGCGACACCACCGCCGGGGCTGACAGCAGCAATGGCTACTACACAACCACCCGCCGCCAAGCGAAAGCGACTGACACTCAGCGAACGCGAAGAAAAGGCCAGGGCCGACGCGGCACGGAAGCTCGAGAAGGAAAAGGCTGACGCGGCGCGGAAACTCGAAAAGGAGAAGGCGGAGCTGGTCAAGAAGCAAGAGAAGGAAAAGGTCGAGGCCGCCAAGAAGCAGGAGCGTGACGAGAAAACGGCGGCCGCCGAGGCCAAGAAGAAGGCCATTGCCGAGGAAAAGGAGAAGAAGCGGAAGCAAAAGGAAGACGAAGACCGCAAAAAGAACGAAGAGAAGGAGAAGAAGCGGAAAGAAAAGGAGGACGAAGAGCGCAAGATCCAGGAGGCCAAGGAGAAGAAGGAGCGCAGCCAACTGCGTCTCAACTCGTTCTTCAAGACGCCCGCCGGCAGCAACAGCACATCCACATCCACAGCAACAGCTTCCGGCTCATTACTACCAGGCACTTCACCACTCAAGCCTGTGGCAGTCCGTGGCAGCTCTGCTTCGCCAAGGAAGCCGACAGCACTGTCCAATGCTACTGCTTCTGACACATCGACTGAACCGGACACAATGGTCGTCGAGGTGTCCGAATACGACCGCATTTTCAAGCCCTTCTTCGTCAAGGAAAATGTTATCATGGCCACCGACCTGTACGGCATGGACGACGAGACCAAGGAGGCCAAGTCAAGAATCCTGGACGAGTTCCTTGCCGGCTCTCGCGGCGAGTTTGCACCAACAAAGCCGTTTAGCGTAACGGCCGCTGTCGACTACTTCCACCTGCCCGGCAAACCAGAACAGGCCCGTGGCCGGAATCGGCCCACTGTGCGCAAGATCATGAATATGCTGGACCCCGACGCGATATATGGTGGCCTCCAGAGCGGCCTCGACGGAGCGAGCGATGCACAGACGAAGCTGGCACTCAACCTGCTCAAGTCGGTGCCGATGAAGTACCTCTTCTTCCGCGAAGACGTGCGGCCAGCGTACTTTGGCACAGTAACCAGCCAGCCACCAACAGCCCGCCTCTCCAAGCTTGCACGGAATCCGCTTGCCAAGACAGTCCTGCCTCTTGATTATGACTACGACTCGGAGGCCGAGTGGGTGGACGATGGCGATGGTGAGGACGTTGACGACCTGGACGACGACGAAGAGGAGCTCGACGAAGATGGCGAGATGTCTGACTTTCTGGACGACTCGGAGGACGCTATGCCACTACGGCCAGCGTTTTCGGGTGGTATGGAGCCGGAGAGCACAGGTGTGTGCTGGGAGAACGAGCGGCGAAAGGCGTGCAAGCCCGAGCTGGACAACTTCCGCATGGAGTTTATTTTGGGTATGTCTCAATCCCCTATTCGAACCACATATTTTTGCATGTAACAGCCACTAACAACAACAGACCACGATGGACCGATCGATCCATTCTCAACACAATACTGGGAGACGAAGGAGCCAGCTCCAGCACCCAGCGCGGCGACGACTACAACGACGGACACACCCAACAAGTCCATGGCACCACCACCGACACCAGCAGACGCGTTTGCTGCATTAGGAGCCGGAGCAGCAGCAGCAGGCACGACATCCAAGTCAGACGCATCGGCATCAGCTACCACATCCACTACAGCCGCGCCAACAGCAGCAGAAGCAGACAAACCGGCGGACCCAAAAAAGGCCGGTGTCGCCGCTGAGTTTGTGCCCGATCTCAAGAAGTCGATTCTGCAGTACGCCAAACTCAGCAAGCTAGGCCTCGTCGAGATATTGTCCGTCGAGTTTGTAGGCAAGTGCACCAAGGGCCAGATCAAGAACTCGCTCGAGGCACTGGCCGAGCGAACGGGCACAGGTCACAACAAGACCTGGAAGCTGAAGGCGTGGTAGCCTGCTTTGGTTTGCTGCGTTTCGGTTCCGTTCTCTTTTCTTCTTTTCGTTTTATGTTACGGCCGTTTTAACAACACATATTCTACTGGCATCCAATGGTTCGGGGCGTTATATTATGTGCTTTTCTTTTCCGTTCTTCTCATTATGTATCTTATTACACTGACCCTACGTGGTCTGTCGCATTTTCCACATCTTACAGTTCTGCGTTGATTTGTTGTCTGTTGTTTGTTTGTTCAAGGAGTTTTCGCATTGCTACCTTTTTTACTTTGTTTCCTTTCTGCGATTCGACTTCATGGGTATGACTATTATGGGAAAGACTAAAACCGGTTACTGTCACAAAAAAGACAAAGACAAATAAAATAAAATAAGATTTTAATAACCGCTCGTTCAACATGTGAAGAGTGTTTCAAAAAGTCAAGTTTCATTGAGCTCAATTCTAAGTAAACAGTTGCCTGCATGTGAAATTAAGGCGATGACGAGTCCACATAGGAGGCAGAGATGTACAGAAATTTCGAGAACATGTCAATGGATCTCACGTTCGAGGCATGGACTTTACATCCGGCCAGACACATACCATTATTGCATTGGAAAAGAAGCTTTTTTAATCCTTTTTACAGTTTGTACCTGATTTTGGTGACGAAAAGTTTCTTAGCGGGACGGTTGTGGCAGCCTCGAAAGGATGCAAATCTATGGCCAAGCTCAAGGTACCATTTCTCGTAAAGCTGCATACAAATGGTACATTGACAAGCATCCTCCATGTACCTTGAACAGCGGTTAGCTCCACTTTTCGCCGCCAGAGCACGAGAGAATGACCCCACTTTATTCACTCTAAGGCCAATGGTGTTAAGGAGTTGCCTGTTGGCGCACCCGACTCGGAAGCGAGAAAAAGGCGAGCTTTTGGTGGTGTTTGCATACAATTCTCGGTGGCAGTCTCTGGCGAGCCGCGTGCGATGTGCGGGCGAGGTTGGGCCGGGGCTGCGACGATACGCTACCACGATGCCAGCAATGAGAGTGACAGAATTCATATGGGTCGTCAAATGGAAGAAGAAAGAGTCAAAAAATCTTGTATATAAGTCGAGATATCCTCTCGCCAAGACGAGATGAAAAAAGAGAAGAGAATCATCATCATCAAGCAAACAAACAATCAATCAATCAATCAATCAATCCAAAGCACCAATCAATACGACCTCACTCACACAATCTCACGATCACGATCACCTCTTCACTTACAACAACGCCCCACTTCTCACTCGCACAACTTCCTCACAATCTGACATCAGCCTCGTCACCACATCTCAAAATGTCTGTCCAATTCATTGAAAACAACGGCGGCAAGCTTGCCGTTGAAGTTCGCGGTTCTTCTACCGCTCCCCTCGTCGTCTGTTCGCCCGGTCTGGGTGACACCCGCGATGCTTACTACGAAGTCGCCGACCAGCTTGTCGCTGCCGGCTACCGTATCGCCATCATCGATCTCCGCGGCCAGGGCGATTCTTCTACGGGTTTTGCCAGCTATGGCGACGATGAGACTGCTTCCGATTTTATTAAAGTGGTCGAGACCCTGGCACCAGGCGGCCGTGCTGTTCTGGCCGGTGCCTCCATGTCTGGCGGTGCTGCCACAATCGCCGCTGGCCAGCGCCCCGATCTGATTTCCGGTGTCATTCTGCTCGGCGGTTTCCTGCGCAACGGCTCGGCCGGTGCCGTTTTGCGCTTCATCATGTACCTCATGTTTTTGCGCCCCTGGGGCCCCAGCATGTGGAAGATGTACGCAGCAACACTGTGGCCTGGTCTTACCCCGGAGGCGGCCAAGGAGCGCGCTCAGCGGTCCACTACTCTTCTCACACGCAAGGCTGAGGCTGGTTACTCAGAGACTCGGTGGGCCGCCTTCCAGTCCCTGATGGGCTCGCTCGACCACGACAAGGCTGTGTCGCCCTGGCTGCCCAAGGTCAAGACGCAGCCCGCACTTGTGGTGGTCGGCAACAAGGACCCGGACTGGAGCCAGCCGCTGGAGGAGGCGGCGTGGGTGGCCAGCCAGTTCAAGGCAGAGGGCGCAACATCGACTCTTACAGTCGAGGGTGCAGGCCATGCGCCGCAGTACGAGAAGCCGGCGGTGGTTGGCCCTGAGATGGTGCGGTTCCTTAACGGTCTGCGCCAGGGTGACAGCTTTAAGGCGGTGGCATAAGTGTAGGGGGAAGAATATTACGAGGGGTGATGTTTTTGGTTGCATTTTCATTTTCTGCTTGTTTATCACTTTTTCTACTTTTGTTGTACAACGGGTAAAGCTGCGGATGCCAAGGACTTTGACATGACACTGGCGGCGATGTTGACAGTAGACATTTGACGTTTTGACGTTTTGATTTGGATCTAGATATCACACATAGATTTCTTTTGTTTTATTTAATAATTAATACTCTTCGCTTTATTTTGGTTCCGTTTTCTTGTGATGAATTGTATGTCTATAAAAAAAACTGGTGATAGGTTCATAATAATTTTCAATTTAAGATTTTATTTCGAACAATATCAAATTTGACGTGAAAGCCAAATAATGTATTCACAGAATAGACAGAAAACCATAAAAATCAATTAAACCAAAATGCCATGATCATAAAGAGCCTATTTCCCGAATTCGTAACGAATGCCCTGGTATCCTTGGCGAAGAGAGATGAAGAAACAAAGGAAAGATAAGAACAAAACAGGAATCAACAGCATGGCTGTTTTACCAGCCACCACCGCCGTGGTGACCGCCGTGGCCGCCGTGACCACCGTGACCACCGTGACCGCCGTGGTGCGGTGGCGGCGGGCCACCGTAGTAGCCGCCCTGCTGGTAACCACCCTGGTGCTGCTGCTGCTGGTTGTGCTTCTCGTCCTTCTTCTTCTCCACAAAGTGCTCAATCACATTGGCACCAATGGCACCGGCCACGGCACCGGCAATCGTGCCCAGGGCACCGCCACCGGCGTGGTGGGCGGCCCAACCGGCACCGGCACCACCGACAAGAGTCGCGCCGAGACCGCGCTCATCGGTCTCGCCATTGGGGCCGACAGCAGCGCCGCCGGGGCCCGTGGCAGGGATGGGACCCTGGGCGCTGTACTGAGGCTGGGCCTGGTAAGGCGAAGAGCCGCGGTTGTCCTGGGGCGGCGGCGAGGCGTACTGCTGCTGCTGGTAGGGTGCGGGCGAGGTGGAGTTCGAGTACTGCTGCTGGGGCGGGGCGCCGTACTGGGGCTGCTGGGGACCACCGTATTGCTGCTGGCCGCCGTACTGCTGCTGGGCGTACTGTTGCTGAGGAGGAGCACCGTACTGCTGCTGGCCGCCCTGGAAGAAAGAAAGAGTGTTAGTATTTGAATCTGAAGGATGTTGACCGCCTAGTGGAGGGTGACAAAAAACATACGTAAGCCTGGCCAGAGCTGTAGCCCTGCTGCTGCTGGTTGCCGGAGCCGTAGTAGTCCTGAGCCGACATGGTTTCGGATATGTGTGTTTGTGGTGGGATGTCGTTGGTGGATGAGAAACGTTGGCAGACGATGAAGAAAACAAAAAGGAAGATGAAAGAGGGGTGAGAAAAAAGAGGGCAGCCTCGAGGAAATAAATACTAAGAAGGCAAAAGACAAAAGGACGCAGAAAAAGAGACCGGACTGGGAAACTGGGGTTCACTAGCACAAGTGTTGTCCTCGTAATAGAAAACAACGGGGGGGATCTCGGAAGGGAGAGGGGGCCCGAAGGAGGCAGCGCAGATTCGAAAGGGGCCACTGAGATGCGCGAAGAGGGGTGGTTGTTGGGTGTTGTTGGGTGGTGAGCAAGGCGATGTCAGGAGCTTGGGAGCTGCGCGTTACGTATTGGTTCAAGCAGCCAAGCACGATTTAGAGGGGCAAGAGCACCAACTACGGAGAACGGAAAGCACAACCCACCTTGTTGACCACAGCGGCAACTCCGGATTTCGCCATTCAGGGTCGTTATTTGCGGGCAGCGCCTTCCTCAAGCTTCGACCCCGACACACCTTCCTCCTGCGAAGTGCAAAGAGAATCAGCGAGAGCGAGAGGAAGGAGCGATGCCGCCGCTAGGCGTTTTTCTTTTGCTCCTTCCTGCTTCAACCCCTCTCGCTCATTTGCTCATTTGGTCACTCGCATCTTTGATCTCGTTTTGGGAAACAGCAACCTAGAGACCCGGGCCCAGGCCAGGTCCCCCAGATAAGGCACCTCGTTTCTTTGCATTCAGTCTTTGAGCCTTTCTGCAAGCCACCTGCAGACTCTCTTCTGCAACCTGCAGCCTGAAAGCATACGAACATGCAAGACAAGACAAGGCGCAGCAGCTGTGTGGCTGGCCCAATGAGTGTTCAAACGGTCATTCGCAACGGCAATACCGTGTTACCTTAACGATGTTTTACCACGTTTTCGACAGCCTTCAAAACCCTTCCCAGCAGGCCCTTGCCGACGGAGAAAAGAGAGAAAAAGGAAGAGCAAGGCGAGTGAAAACGTCAGCGTGTCTTGGCATTCTGGAGATACGGAGCCCCTAGCCTTGGGTCCTGTTGCCAGGCGGCAAGAAGGCGCTTCCCTCGATCGAGTGTCAAAGAACAAGGGCATCTCTGTGAGAAGCATTCCCATCATCGTCAAAGACTGACCAAGCGAGCCAGTACGACGCATTCGGTACCTGGCTATTTCTGGCTCCCTCCCGCGCCAGGCTTTTTGTGCTTATTTTTGTCGATTTTAGGCGGTTTTTGGTCATCATTTGGCGGGCGTTGGGCGGACGTTAAATGGATGAAAGCCAGAGAGCTGGGCGATTTCGGCTTTCGTCCAGGGGCAAACAAGGCGGCAGCGAGTAGCGGGCGCCTCGGCTTGTTCCAGATGGCCGCTGTTTGTCAGTGTCTGCCAGTGTTAGTCTAGCTAGCGGCCACGGTTGGTGGCCAAAAAACAGGTGCCATTGTGCGGCAGGCCTCCCCAAAGCGTGGCCTTTGGGCCTGTCAATGTTGCCTGCTGCCACCGTTATTTGCCGCGACACAGCGGAAATGGCAAAATGAGCGAGGAAATGCTCAGCCGCGTCCAAGCCACGCGCGTGTCCCCGCTAAGCCCGCACCAAGCAAAGCGGACGTCCATCTCATTTGTTGACAATAATTCAACGTCGACAAACGAGAGTAAACTTGAGAATGGCACTTTGGTCAGGGTGCAGATTATCCCCGAGTATCCAGAGGTTATTGCTCCCATGTGGCTCCACGAAGATACTCGGGTTTGTTGAGCCTCCACCGCATATCGTCAGTCGTGCCTTCCGTCTTTGACATTCTGGGCTGTTCTTTCGCATTCGGGTTTTGGCCCCACGTGGGTCTTCTCCAGCGCGCTCCATCGCACTTCCTTGGCCCCTTCCGCGTCAGCTGTCGCCAAGATGGCAAGAACGTTCGTTCATCAACTCTGAGTGATGCATATCTCTATATCCGAGACCTCGTTGATATCATACCTTTAGAAAGACGGGCCATCCGTCTCCACATCGTTGACTTACACCCGGTCGCTTTACAGAGGTTTCGATCGTAGCCTTTCCAAAAACAAGTAATGCCAAGTCTTTGACTGTGTTGCGAGAAGAGTCGAGAGCTTGTTTTGTAGTCCAAAATAGAGGCAAACATCTTAGCCAATTTCGTTTGTGATTTCAGGAATTGTATTTTGTCCTGTGTTCTCCCAATGTTTTCTGGCCTCTTTCACTTCTTTCTTCATCTTGACATTGCCTTTTTCTATTGTCGGCCTTATCAACTTCTCTTCACCTACATCTACTTACACGCCCTGTCACTCATTCTGGACCGTGCAAGCCGGTTACACCTTCGTCAACATCGTCGGCTGCCCCTTCGGCTTCGGCTTCGGCTTCGTCGCTCTCCTCAATTGTCGGCATCCAGAATCCTTTCTTTGCCAACGGCCTTGATGGCTGGGATATTGCCACCCGCTCGGGCGGCACCTACTCGGTCACTCCTTCCACAGATTGCGGTGATGGTGTCGCTACTTGTGTCAGCCTCTACACCTTCTCCAGCAATCCCAGCTCCAGTCGCAACGCCGCTGTTTACCAAGACAGCATCCCCGTCGTGGATGGCCAGCAATACACAATATCCTACGGCTACCGCATCACCTCGCTCGACAGCGGCATTATGGGCGTGTATCTGTACGGCTTGCCAACGGGTGGCACGCTGTCTGGTACTGCCAATGTGTGGTACACGTACAATGACGCATTTACTGCATCCGGAAGCACAGTCTCGATTGCCCCCTTCCAGCGCAGTTACGTTAACTCCAAGACGATCCAGGTAACAGATGTAAAGCTGGTGACATGCCCTGCCACCATCACCGAGTCCTAAGATGTCAAATGGGTTGATAAGATGAAAAGGCGGCATGGCTTCTCCTGGTAGCCCTGTATATCTCTCCTAATAAATATTTTTGTACATAATAAAGAATCGTTGTCTGTACTCCGTACATGCACCCCACGATCTACACGTCTCACCCGAATCATACCGTTGCATTGTGTACCCTATCTGAATTCTATATCTATAAACAATTAATTGTCCACGAGGTGCAATGTTGCGTGACGCGAACCCCACGAGGTTAAGACAGCCTCACAATTTGTCAATTTTTGTTTCTTGTTTTGCATTTTTGTCTCTTGATTCTCTTCTCAAATTTCCCCATTTCCACTTCAAGATGTCAGCCACATGAATTTGAAGCAAGTCTTACCATTCAGACACTACGAATTTGACTCCTGTTTCCCATTTTGGGATGCTGTTTGCCAAGACCCAATATTACGGCCGCCACCGCATTTCAGCTTCGTCTTGGCTCTTTCTTTCATTGCTTCTACTGTGTATTTTCTCTCCGATGGCCGCCAAAGAACCCTAGAAAAATAAGCATAAACGTGGCGCGAAACAGCTGGAGGCTAGACTGTCAGTATATAATGCGAGGTTCAGGGCGTTTTGTGAAAGTAGAAGAAGCGACGATCAGCTTGTCTCTTTTCTTCCCTTTGTACTTTTTTTCACGGTCTTTTCTTCCCAATTTTTATCATTTGAATTGCCTTTATTTTAGCTAGTTCACTCGTTTACACGCCGCCAACATGAAGTCCATCAATATCGCAGCACTGGCCCAGCTGCTTTTGGCCAGTACGGCTGCTGCCGCCCACTGCAAGCCAACCCCTGTCTCGTCCGCCTCTGTTGATTCCTCAGTCGGATCGGCAGCATCCTACACTCCTCCAGCTTCGTCCAGCAGCGCCGGCGGAAGCAACGGCGTAGGCAACTCGGCCGCCACATACACCCCGCCCAGCGGCGTCTCCTACAGCATTCCCTCCTTCTCGCAACCTCCACCACCTCCGTCCTCCTCCGCCCATTCGGGTCCCAACCCCCCCGTACAGTCCGTCAGCCCTTGCGGCCAACTCATCAGCGACCCAGAGTTTGCTCTTGGCGGTAGAGCCTGGGCTGTCGACAAGACCAACGGTGGCACCCTAGTCTACCCCGGCTCGGCTGGCTGCAGCATCGTCGGCGACACCCGCACTGCCTGCGGAGAGTTCAGCTTGGGCACCACCGACCAGACTCTGGCGCACGTCGGCGTCTCGCAGACCATCAGCACACCCGGCGCCATTGTCGACGGCGAAAAGTACCAGGTGTATGTGCAGTACCGCTTGATTGCCAACACACCGGTGGACACGGTCACGGTCAACTTGGTCACGGTGGTGGACGGCAGCGAGTCGTTTGACGATGATCTGACGAACGAGAGCCCCGTTGGGCAGTGGGTGTGGCTGCACTATGAGCACACGGCCATCGGCACGTCCATGGAGGTTTCGGTGGCGCTGACCGGCTTTGCGGGCACGGCGGGCGCTGGCTTTGCGACGACGATCCAGATTGGCGAGATCAACGTCGTGGGATGCCGGTCGGCAGCTACGTCGGTCATTTAAGCCGACGAGGGTGGAACTAGTGGAGGCGTCAACACAAAATTGTACTTGCAGCTGTTTGTTTTGATGACAAGATATTCGAAAAAGGGCTAATATCTACTTCATTCATAAATTTATTTTGATGCACAATTCAGATTTTCTCATTGTCTATCTCATACATGGGGATGCTTCTCATGCTTTTGCTTCGGCTTGTCGTTCCTTGTCCGACAATATTCGGCCGCGCGGAAACTTTGTGGTGTACCACCTAGACCATGCTCATTATGCCCCAGCACCTGGAAGGCCATGTTCATGCCGCTCGCCTGGTGCCACAAGATGTGACAGTGTAGCACCCAGATGCCCTCGTTGTCGGCACGGAAGCGCAGAATGACGTAACCGTAGGGTGGCACATATACTGTGTCCCTCTTGATGGGGTTGATCGTGTTCATCGGTCCGCCCCGTGGTGGCTTCCACGGCACAAAGAAGGGATTGTAGTAGTCCCAACCACCAAGTCCTTCGTGGCTGCCAACAACATAAAAATCAAAGCCATGCAGATGGAACGGGTGGCCCTGAGTGTCAATGTTGTTGATCGTGAGCTCGACCCAGACAGGCTCGGGTCCGGTCCAAGGTACGAGCTGGTGGCTGTCCCATGCGCTGCGGTCAAGGCTGAGGAGAGGCAGGTCCTGGGGGATCCACATGGTGTGGTTGATGTAGCCCTTGGGGATAAAGCGGTTGTGCGAGAGAATCTCGACCACAGCAAAGATCATGTAGAGCTTGTCGGGTTCAGGGAGCGGTGTGGCCAAGGCAGTGCCGTGGATGTTCCGCAAATCAATGGCCTTTGTGGAGGGCGGTGGTGAGGATGCTCTCTTGACGGGTTTCTTGACCAGTGTCTTTGGTGAAGAAGAGGCTGCAACGATATCAAAAGTTTGTGACGGCGGGTTTTGCCAGTTTCCGACATAGTACTCGCCATCGACAGTGATGAAGAGCTGCGTGTCGTCTCCCACCGTACTGGCATCCGGCCACGACAGAATGTAGTCGACACGTTGTGCCGGGTATACGACGCCGATGGAGTTGGACACTTGGTTCTTGATATCATCTGGCACTACAACCGACAATCCGCCGTCGACTGTCAGCATTTCGATGTGAGCATCCGGTATCGTGGTCGAAATGCCGGTTAAGACGCCAACATTGACCACCCGTACTCGGTAGCGAAGGCTCTTGTCGAGTGTGAGTTTCGGCAGGTCGACAGCATGACAGTCCACAGGGTCTGCTTTTGTGGCCTTGCTACATTCAAACTTGCCACGACCGTTGATCAGTACCGACCCGGGCACGGGCTCGTTACCGTTGCTTGTAGGGTCTTCGAAGACAGCAAAGATGGTCTTTCCCGAAAATTGGTACCAGTCGCCGATGAGGAGGAGGATTTCGTGGTCGACGGCGACAGTATCCTTGTTGGTGACATCCTCGGCAGCCGGCTTGTGAATAACCAGCCCTCCATATAGACCATCTGCTCGCTGCATCTCAGAGTGCGAGTGGTACCAGAACGTGCCGGCCTGGTCATTTGTCGGCACCTCGTACACAAACTTGCCACCATTGGCCGGGATGGCACACTGGTTAACACCGACGGGACCGTCCATATGGTTGGCGCTGCGCATGTGCAAGCCGTGCCAATGTAGCGACAAGCCTTCGTCTTCCAAATAATTGGTGACGGTGACGACGAGCATGTCTCCCGTGCGGGCCTCAATCGTTGGGCCGGGAAATTCGCCTGTCTGTTAGCCAGTGTAATAGAAGAATAAGAGCCTCCGGAGGGACCTACCATTAATCAAAATGACATCCCGAAAGACGCCGTCCGGGGCAATTCGGCCCTTGGTGATGTTCCACGACAGGTGAATCTTCTGTGCCTCACGGTGGATATGGTCCTCTGGGTGAAGGACAATGATGGGTCCCTTCTGTGTGACGTGCGCCTTGGGGATATCAGAACTACTGCCGCCAAGGGTCGGCATAGGTAGAGTGCCATTGGTGAGAAGTAGGAATAGAGCCATAACGACAGCAATGGCCATGATAATTGTGACCACCGGCGAGAACAGTCGTCGGATGGACCCGTATAGATGCTGCCATCGGGATGGCGGCCGACGTGATGCCGGCGGCCATTGTGCTTGTTCTTCGTCGTTGTCGTCAACGGACCCTTGGCTCTCTTCACCCTCTTTCCACTGGTGCACGTGGTCCACCCCGGGCACCTCCGGCCGGAGCAGCCGCTCGCCCTGGTCGGACGTATCGTCGGGCATTGTGCCGTGTATGTAATGTGTGATTATATTGTCATGATATGTAATTTTATAATGAGGAGAATGAAGGCAATCAAAACAAAAGTGAATAAATGAAATCAGAAACCAGTGAAAAGCAAACTTGCGTGACTCTCAAAGAATCGCAGTATGTTAGTTGTAGGGGTTCTCTCCGACATACCAGAGTATGGAGTAAAATGCTCCGAACTCCGGTGTACGGTGGGTGCCCAAATTAAGGAAAAGAAAAATACCACGGAATATAGTCCGAAAAGCGTGACAAGAAAATACAACACCGACCTCTCCTTCTCCCCCTCTCTTCTCCCCAACTCGTTGCCTTTTTTGGCCCCCACTCTTATCATCCCTCCTCATCCAGGATTTGCTCCGACATCCGATGCAACGACATCCTGGCGACAGTCAAGCGACGTGAAGCGTCCGTCGTACCTGGTGAGCTTTTAGGTCCCTCTTAAGTGTCATTTAGGTATGTGTTGTTTTTGTCGTCGGTCGCCAGGAACGATCTTAGAAGGACGTTGGAACATGCAGTAGTGCTGTGGATGCGAGGGTGGGCGGCATTTTGCTGCTCTTTTGCAGACAGACCAAGACATTGCTGCAGGACATTCTGCAGGGTGTCGTGCTGTGTCAATTATGTGAACAAGACCACGAATACGACACAAAGCGCACAGGCTCACAGGCTCGACAACTTCCTGCAGATCAATTGCGACATGGAGTTTAAAGCGGATCGCCGTCGACACTTTGTCGGCGCGCACAATGGTTCTGTCCCCGTTCAAGCCCGTGTAAGTGAGTGACCCCTGGTGCCATTCTGGTCAAATGCGGGGTTCTGATTGGCCCATCTACCCCTGTCGTCAACCCGTCCACTTTTGTTTGATGGCTGATCATCAACACGTGTGCCCAAACCTCATCCAGACTTGTCGAAATCGTGAACTCCCGTTGACCTACTACAATACCCTTGAGGTGTCGATGGATACTGGGACTAAGTAAGAGAGACCCGCGCTCACGGCTAAAACAACCTTTAGACTTGTTTTTGGGCCTCCCTTTTTTTGAGCTCCTCTATTTCCCCCCCCGTCTGTGTTCCATTTGCTTGTTCGCATCAAGACTTTTACCCACGTCTTGGCTGGCCCTGTTCCCCATTTTGTCCCCTTTTGCCTCCTCTGTCTTCCCTTTCCCATCCTCTAATATCCACTCCGATCGGCTTTGTTGAGTCTTGTTTCGACCGGTTTATCGGTCGAGTGGCTAGCTCGTCGAGCATACTTACATCGGAACCCATTTCTTTTTTCTTCGCCGACGTTTTTTCCTTGATTTCCTGCAGAAGTGGCGGTTTGAGGGGCGGCTCTTTTTGCTCGGCGTTTTCTGGTGTTTCTTGTCCTGCAAGCCACCCGGCCCTGCCAAGTAACGCCCAGTGGGCTTGTCCACATGTTCCTGGAGATATTTGTGTTCTGCATTTTGTCTTAGATACACCACAGAAGTACTATATACTGTCGTACTATACCGATGGCATGTTGATACAAGATCCGACATGTAACGGTGGATGACTACACAACAACGACAGGGATAACATGGCGACCTTGGTGGACATGCAGAGGACTTACATGTACTCGTACCAGAAAATAAAACATAACGAGGTCCAAAAAATCTAAACAGGATCATCATGAAGGTTTGCTAGAAGAAGACGACAGACAGATCCACTTGGACTGGCTGCTTGCTGGGTAGATGCAGCCGGCCAGCCTCTTGCTCGCTGTTTCTTTCTTTTTCTCTATGATCCTTCCCAGCTTCTCCGTCCTCTCTCCGTGCACCTCCGTCGTTTCCCTTGCACTCGGCTACACCGGCACTCCGGACCTCGCCCAGTGCAAGTCAGTCCCTGCCTAGTCGGCCCTCTTCTGCCCTACCTCGTCTTCTGCCCCATCTTCTCGATGCTTGATCCTGGATAGACAGACGACAGCTCGTTCCTTCATGCATGTTGCTGTTGATTCCGTCTCTTTTGTCCTTGGGTAACTTTGCCTGCCTTGCAGATGTCCATCATCGCTACCCTGTCCTGCGCATCCCATCCTCTCAGCCCATTCCCTCCACGAATGGTAAGCGTTGTATTTGCATGCTGCCCCTCAGCCATTCTGGACCAGACGCGAAGATGTAACCGCAATGGCATACCGAGAGACTTTGTCGAGTACTTATTTTGATTTTTTTTTTTGTTCTTGATTCTTCAACACGTGGGCATCCTATTGAGAGGCTGCGTCATCATTTTCACGACCCGTTGTGATGTCCCCCTCTAGTCGTCTGTATGCTATCGGGATGCGAGGCGGGGAATATAGTCCGATTTTCATGTGCGGCGCCTTTTCACTGTACGTTCCTCCCATAGCAACACAACAGAGGGGTTCGGATGACGGCTGGTTGTTTATGGGAGTACCCCTCCATCGACCGAGACCTAGGAATCAGGCAAGCGAGGAGGGACAGAAACTCGCGAGACCCTAGAAGCTGACCGAGAACACAAAAGGACGGATGCAGATGTAGATACGTTCTAGAATGTGAAGGATGTGGAGCTCGCGTTGCCTGCTTTTCAATTCATCTGGTGTTGAGGCCGGTGGTTGTCGGGGTTGGGGGCCGTCCTTGTTTGTCCCCAGCAGCTCCCTCAAATGCCCCATCTCCAAGGTGCCCGCATAGATCGGCAATGCCAAACACATGGTCGACACCAGAAGAGAGGAAAAACACTACACACGCGAGTCCACCTCTGCTGAAAACTATATAATACGGTACCAGGGTCGCTTCCCATAATTCCGTCCGTCTGTCTCTCGTTTCTAGCCCAAGCTGCTGCCGATCTCCCAGAGCTCCTCCGAGTTTCAGATTCACGAAGCATCACCAGCTTCTTTTGCTGTTGTCAACATGCCTCCCTCGCGCCCTTCCACCATGTCCAAGTTCACGACGGCGGCCCTCCTGGGTCTCGCTGCCACCGTCCAGGCGGCTACGTCCCTGGGCGAGATCAAGCACGTCGTCATGATGATGATGGAGAACCGTTCTCTTCAGCATGTGAGTCGCGCGCACTTTCTAATTTGATTTATACACGAGCCTCACTGACATTATAGTACTTTGGTACCATGGCTGGTGTCCGTGGTTTCGCCGACCCCAATGTCCAGATCAACCCCAAGAACAACCTTCCCATCTGGTACCAGTAAGTCGCTCGCCCTCCGTCCTTGTATTTTATTCGGCCCTAACAGACAGACCCGTCGACACCCTCACAGATGAGGCCGACTACCTGCTGCCGTACTGGCTCAACTACGAAAACACCGAGGAGGGCTACAACAAGTCGCAGTGCCTCTGTGCTGGTGCCAACAACTGGATCCCCACGCACCAGGCCATGAACTTCGGTGCCAACGACCAGTGGGCCGTCATTGACGACCCGCAGGCCTGGGGCTACTTCAAGCGCCAGGACATTGCCTACCACTTTGCCCTCGCCGAGTCATACACGCTGGCCGACATGTACCACGCCGCCATTATGTCCAACACTGACCCTAACCGCTGGTACTGGCAGTCGGGCACCATCAACGTACCCGGCGGCAAGACCCCGCTCGGCAGCGGCGGTGTTGTGCTCGACGACAACCAGAGCAACGGCTGTGTCGCCACCAACCTCGACTGTCTGCCCCTGCAGTGGCCCGCTTTCGCCCAGAAGCTCGACGAGGCCGGCGTCGACTGGCGCTCGTACCAGCAGTCGTACAACTGGGCCACCAACAACGGTCTGTTCTACTTTGAAGCCTTCCAGAACGCCGCCGAAAACTCAAGCCTCTATCAGCGTGGTCTGGCCTTTGACGGTGATAACTCGCTTGAGTCCTTCAAGGCGGCCGCCGCCAACGGCACTCTGCCCGAGGTCTCCTGGTGCTTCCCTCCCGGCAACCTCCAGGAGCACCCGCCTTACACGCCCCAGGACGGTGCCTGGTGGATCAACGAGATTGTCAACGCCACCATCAACGGCCCCAACTACAACGACACCGTCATCCTGCTGAACTGGGACGAGGCCGGCGGCTGGGGTGATGCCGTTCTTCCCGTTGTCTCGCCCAACGGTACTGCAGATAAGTCTCCCATCGCGTGTCATTACTTGACTCCCATCGTTTTGTTTGCCGTTCTTTTGCTATGCTTCTCCTTCCTTACAAAGTTGATTGAAGGAGGTCCTTGCCTATTACTCTTTCCTCTGATACCAACCTTGTTGCCCTTCGCTCCTGCCGTTTTCTCTCTACTTGCACTCATTGCCCGTTGCTCCTTCCTTATGCCCATCGCACCTTCCTCATTACCCGGAGCTAGTTGCCGCTCCCGATGACGGCCCCACTTTTAGCCGACTCACATCCGGAAAATCACCACCCTCTTCCAAAACACTCCATTATGCTTCTAACTCATTTCTTTTGCGTTTTCTTTCATTCTTAAGCGTTTAAAAATCGTCTAACATGATTTCTCACGTGAATGGATGGAGGATCCGTACGGTACTCTTGGATACACCTGGAGCGGTCCTGGTGTTCGTATTCCTCTCATCATGATCTCTCCTTACACTCGTGGCGGTCACGTCTTCACCGAGCGTGGTGATCACTCCTCGATTCTGCTGTTCCTCGAGGAGTGGCTGGCTGCACGTGGCTACGAGGGCCTGAGTACTGAGGACACCATGTCTGACTGGCGTCGCGAGCACGAGTCGAACCTTGTCAACGCTTTTGACTTTGAGAATGTGAGTCTTCTTCTCGTCGTGGTGGTGATGGTGGTGACGGGACGGACCCACTTTTTACACTTTTATGCTTCCCGGGTACGGACCCACTTTTGACTAACACTACCTCTTCTCTCTCCTTCTAGCCCGACTTCTCCAAGCCCGACCTGCCGGTGCCGCAGACACCTATCCAGGATGACGAGGGCAACATGCTGGGCCTGTACGCGGGCTACTGTTCGAAGGTGTACGGCACGAGCTGCTCGAGCGACGAGTACTACCTGCCGTACCCGTACGGCAAGCAGACGGAGGAGGACGCTCTGTACTTTGAGGATGGCTTCAAGGGAGTGCGCGGTGAGCTGACCGAGGGCCGCTACCTGGTCTTTGAAAGCAACGGCTACGCCCTGTACACCGACGGCACCTCCAAGCAGTTCAGCGCGACGCCCGCGACCGCGCAGCACGAAGACATTCACCAGCGGTGGGTGCTGCACGCGCTGGAGCCCGAGGGCACGAGCTTCTACATTACGAGCGCGGTGAACAACTACTATGTCTCGCAACACTCGTCCCTCTCGATTTCGGAGAGCGGTGCTGAGACGTACAACATTACGTACATGGGCTCGAGCCAGTACAAGCTGCAAAAGGAGAACGGCGACTACCTCAACATTGACAGCAACGGCGAGCTGTCGTTTGTATCGACCCCAGTCGGCTACAACGTGTACAGTGTGACGTACCACTCGTAGGGCGGTATTGAGGTGAGGCAGGAAAGGGGAAAGGAAACACGATCATGACAACGATCAATGCTGAATGATGCATGAATGTACGAAGGATCACGGAGGAAGAGGTGTGGTAGGATGGTGACAGGAGGGGGACGATGGATAAAAATGTTGGAGTGAGACAGAAGGAAAACGAGACGCCATAGATCGTATCTGGTAGCACTCGAACAATACAACACAGCCCTTGAAATACTTTATGTGGCACGGGAGAAGGCGAGTGGGAGTGAAACAAATGAGAATGTATTTTGAAAATATCGGGCACGGGACTCAAAAACCAGAAGAAAAAGGTAACATGTAAAGGCATCGCACGTCACGTCGACTAAGTAGTTCACTCTGAAACAGTGTATTATTTGTAAGTTGTGATATTTGTAGTGATTTGCAGTAATCCAGTAGTCCACCCAATGCGACCTCCGTGGTATTCGTTTATCGTAATCGTGACAGTGAGAGATAAAAGTGACAGAAAAAAACAGAAATGGTAAAAGAAACACTAGTAGTTGTACACTCAATGTCGTCGCTGCTCTGCGTAGCTCGTCTTTGCTCACCCCACCCTGCTGCCCATAAACTGTTGCTGCTGGCGTTGCTGCTGTACACCATGTGGACCGCTCGTGGTGGACATCCAAAGACTGCCGTTGCGACTCGCACCCGGCGGGTTGTTGTTCACGGGGTTGGTGTTGACCGTGACGGCCGGGCTAGCAGTGCAGTCGTTGTTGACCGTGGCGTCGGTGCTGCAGGCCCTCTCAACATTGGCGACGTTGGCGACATTCGAAGTCTCGCGCATCAGACTGTCGAAAAAGGCCATGTCGACACCCTGGAAGGCCCAAGGGTCAGCGGCGCCGATGCTGTTGCCATTGTGTTGGGTGTTGGAGGTGGTGGCGCCCGGGTAGAGCAGACCGACAGGCGGCTGGTTCGACGCTATGGGGTCGTTTTCGGCGAGGCAGGAGGGGAAGGACGGTTGAGCGTTAACATCGGGAACCATGCCGAGGTGGGGTTGGTGTTGTTGTTGCTGTTGATGGTGGTGCGGCAGAGTTTGTTGAGCTTGTTGGTGGGTTTGATGAGGCGACGGGATAGGGGAAGGCACCAGACGCGGGACAACCATGCCCTCACCACTGCCACCACCAACACTAAAGGCCGGCGTATCCTGTGTCGGGTGGGCCTCCTTTGTGATTTCGCCGTCACGGGCAATGGTAATGAAGCCGACGTAGGGGACGGAGATGCGCAGTTTGCCGGCCGCCGCCGCAGCACTCGCAGCTGCACGGCCTTCTGCGTGGTCTGCCTTGTCGCAGGCGGCACCTTCGGCGCTGTCGCACTCCTTGCTGCCACCTAGGCCGCCGTTGCGACTGCAGAGCGACTCCAGCGCGTGACTGGATCCCATGGCGGTGTCGGCCTCGATGGCGAGCAGCTGCCGCAACAAATCGACACTGGTCTCGCTAATGGTGTCTTCCTCGTTGAGCTTGCCGACCAGGTCCATGCTGTCCAGGGCCTCTTCCATCATGGCGCGGTCCGACAGGCGCTGGTGGGCCAAGACATTGCTGGCGGGGCCGTGCTGGGCGGTGTGGCGGTGGCCGTCAATGTGGACCAAAATCAAAGTCAAGGAGGCCATGAGTGCAAAGAATTCGAGCAGACGACAGCAGCATGCACTGCTATTAAAGCTGCGGAAGAGCACATAGCGACTCAAAACTTCGCGCGACGCACTCACGGACGCGACACGGCTGTACTCGAGGCGACGCTGGTCGGCAGCAGTGATGATGGTCGAGGGCGGCGGGTGCAGCATGTAGGGTAGGTGCAGTTGGTTCAGAATGTTGTAGTACAGGACCTGGTTGGTGAGGCGGACCATTTCCCAGACGCTCTGTTCGTGGTCTCCCGGCGGCACAGCGGCCATGTTGGGCGCTAGCCACCAGCGACTCGGTAAGGTGGCGGCAATGCGCTGCATTTCGCGGTCAATCTGTTCGGTGGTAGTGTGGTCGTCGAAACGGTGCCCGCGGTCGTTGCGGTCCAAGATGTAGCTGGTAATCATGCTGAGTTTCTGTTCGAGCTGGCCCATGGGTGTGTCGTTGCGGAGCATCTCGTTGGAGGCGATGGGGGCTTCAAAGGCAGCTTGCGGGAGGCCCAACAAGAGGCAGAGGAAACGTTCTGCACTCAGGATTCTGTACCACAAAAACTGCGGATCAAGACTGTGCGTGCCGGTCATGGACAACGATGTGAATGTGGACGAGACGGAGACAGATACAGGCGCTGTCGTGGTGGATGTCGACGCCGGGTTACGGTGTGGCCGACGCGGAATACACATCAGCTGTGCCAATGAGAGAGCCCGCCGCCAAGTCAGCCATGCCCGACGCAGACGGCCCGCATTGCCCCGGTACATGGCCTCGAGCATAATGCACTCGAGACCGTCCAATGTATCGAGTGTATCCAGCAAAGCATCGTTCGCCGTCACCAGACGCGCCGCCGTGTCGCCCAGTCGGGTAATGATGTTTCGTACAGGCTCGGACAACTGGCCCCCGTCGAGCTCCTTTTGGGCCAACGGGTCTGACCCTTGCAAGACCATGGCAATCAGCAGCATCTGGCGGGCGATGATGACTGGATGCGTCTGTGGTGTGTGTCGCGTGCGCAGTTCGCCTGGTGGCCAGAACCCGCTCTTTTGAATGTCCTGCTGTGAGCGCACGACGATCTGGTAGTAGTTGTAGGCGGTGTCGGCACACGACGCGATAAGGTCGAGGTCGTGCTGTGGCGGGTAGACCGCGAGGAGGGCCGATGACAGTTCCTGAAACGATTGAGAGTTGGCGGCGATGGAGGACGGCATCACTTTGGCAAAGTTGTGGGACGGCATGGCCACGGCAGTCGATGTATCACTTGCAGCGGGCGTGGGCATGCTGCTGGCGGCCGTGGCAGACGACGACGATGACGACGTGGCCGTCGTGGCCGTGTCCGGGGATTGGTCCCGACTGCGGCGGTGTGGAGGGTGAGGAGGGAGTTGGACGGGGAGTTGTGTTGCGAGATGGGGCAGGCTGCCGGGCTGTATCGGTATGCTTCCTGGGTTCTGACCTGCCTGGTGCACCAGCTGCTGGATCATCGCCTCGACACGCACGATTCGGTCACCCACCAGCCGGCTCTTGACCGTCGGCGTCGTCGGGTCTTCGGGAAACTCTTGGCTCACACACGGCAGACAGCGCTTGGTGCAGCCGATGCAGACGGCGTCGCCCGGTTGCGCAAACGTGCAGCGGACTTTGCGCCGCTTGCATTCCCAGCAGGTGTGTGTTCCCTTGCGGACCTTGCGGCGTTTGGGCTCGGGGCTGTCGGTGCCAGCTCCTCCTGGGTTGTGGCCCGTCACCGAACTTGTGTCCGCGGTAGACGGCGGCCCAGGCGTGGGTGTGGGTCTGTCTTCTCTTTCCTCCATGGTGGAAGTGTACTGTGGATGTGTATGGGTAAGGTGGATGAGATAATGGGATTATGGGTACGGCTGAGGTACGGAGAAGACGGCTCGCAAGATGCGAGACGGCGGTCCGTGAGAGATGTCAGAGGGTGATGATTAAGTAAAGGAAATGCCAGTGAGAAAAAGAAATAGAAATGGAGAACCATGAAAGGTGGATGACCCGAGAGGCGGAGCGAAGTGAAATGGGTCCGAAACAGTGGTAAGAATCAAGGGCAGGAGTGGAAAGAAAGTGGAAAGGGTAAGAGAGTGAGATGGATGAGATGGATGAGACGAGATGGATTGATGGATTGATGGATTGACAGACGTGGCAGGCAGGCAAAATACGGTTGGATAACCGCCAACAGGCGCCTGATCTGACAGAGACGGCCCACGGCGACGGCTCACGGCTCACATCTACAGCACCCAGACTTTCCAAATGAGACGAGTTGATGCGAGACGATGCAACGGCTCTCCGCGAAAGATGAAGTCGCTTGCGGTAGCTCGTATGACGTGAGCAGGTGAAGAAGAATACGAGTGTGTGTAGATATGTGCGGCGGTCGAAAAGTAGACGAGACGGAGCCCGCCGCTCAATGAGGTAGGTGAGAAAGAGAGTTGATTGTGTACGTCGTAAGATATGTCGGATAGGTCTGTCTGTCTGTCGGCGTTCCGAAATCTGTCCCGAGATCTCTCATCTTCAACAAACTTAAAGTCCACGGGACACAAGACGTGACTTCAATTGTCTCCGAATGGACCTCCTCTCGTGTAAGTCGAATATCGAATATGTTTATGGCGTTATGTCTCCTTCTCTCTCCACGTTTTGATATCAGAAGTTCGCCCGAGCCCACTGGAGAAGGGAGTTCGGGGCAAATAAAGTAGGGGAGAACAAGGAGAACAAGAGTGAAAAGTACCACTAAAGGAGGCTCCAGCTGATTAATGAGCCTGGGGCCAGGCAGGTTTTGGCGTTTGACCGCGCTCCAACAGATACGGGCCACCCACAAGCACATGTTCCAAAACGGGCAGTCGTTCGCCCGAGAACGTGGACTGGCCTTGTAAGTCCTCCTTTTTTTTACAGAGTATTATGGGCCAAAAAATATGTGACAGCCCGGAGACTTGGAGTGGGTCTTCTCACTTCTCACCAGGACTTTACGGACTACTGTTTTTCGCTGGTTCCCGCCACATTTCGCCGAGCGGCGGACGAAGGCCAAAAGGCAGAAAGGGCAGACGGGCGAAAAGACTCGACAAAGCTAGTCAGCAAGGCCGGAGGCAAGCGAGGGAAGCACTTTCCACGCTATCAGACGTCGTAATGTGAGCACGGCGAAAAGGGAGTGAGAACGGACCCAACAAAGGAACAAAGACGAAACGTCCAAGAATACCGACCTGACGCCAGCAAAATCAAAATGCACCCAAAAAAGGAAGCAAAAACAGCAAAAACAGCAAAAACAGCAAAAACAGCAAAAACGGCAAAAACACGGCCGAAAATCTCTGCCGCAATCTTGCACCCACAGGCTCGACTGCCTCCATCGTGGCCCTACGATGCACCCTTGATTTCCCCCGAATACACCCTTGCCTTGGCCGAATGCACCCTTTCCAGAAGGTCCATCCACTCCTAATTCTCCCTTAAATTCTCCTAACCCTTCAACGCCCTGCAAACGCCTTCCTCCGTCGAATCCCATGAGTCAGAATTCGTCAGATCTAGATGGAGTCGGACATGGGTGTCCGTGCCGTGGGTGTGGAAGGCCAAGAGCAAGGGGAAGGGTATGCACGATGTTTCGTTGCGAGGGCGTGCGAATCGACACTTGAAAATGGAGATAAGATGGAACGGCGAAAAAATGTGATGGAACATGCATACAAGCGAAAAGGCAACCCTTGAGCCATGGATGAGAGCCGGTTGAAAAGCTGCAACGGACTCGTAGGCCAAGCCACAAGATCGACCAACTGCACAGGGCCCGGAGTGAGATGCACTGTCGAGAAAGATGCACGCCCAGCAAAGCACGTTTTGTCACGTTCTGGACGGAGCTTACGGTCTTTTGAGCAGTCCGGTGTGCAGATGCAGGCAAGGAGATAAAGCCAGGTGCAGATGCTGCGTTGTTGACTTGATTTCAATGTCTGAGTGTCACTCTCTAAGTATCACTGTCTAGAGTCACTGTCTAAGAGTATGTCAGACATACGTCGTTTTGTCATCGACTAAGATGCTTAAGCGTTATGCTTGTGTGGTCCTCGTCTGTGATGGCGCCAGCAGCCCGGGATCGAGGAAAAGAGACGCGCCCGACAAACAACTTCAAATTTAATTCAATTGAACATCACAGAGGGCTCCAGAAACTTATTCTCGGTATGGACAACAATCGGCCTCCGTCGATGCAGCCTTTTCTTTGTGTTGTTGCCTTTGCGTTGCATTTGATCTTGCAGTTGATCTTCAGCCCTGTAGACAATAAAACGATCAGGCAGCAAAAAGTAACAAAAACAAAAACAAAAACAGTAGCGGCAGGCAGACAACAGCAGCCCTTGTAATTCCCGTGTTAATCGAGAACCACAACACGTCCCATCAGTCCAAGCCACGGGATCCGCCTGTTCATTCTTCCGTCAGTCAACGTCAACACGCCAACGATTGAACGATATCACTATGTACGACAAAAATGATCGTCCTCTTTCCCTCTTACTTAATACCTGCTCAACCACTTCCTTGGTCTTAGCAAGTGCTGACCGACCTAAGTAAGTCCCTCCCGGGCGTCGGCCATTGAAGTCCGGGCGCCTTCGCATTCGCAGTCGTATTCACTACTAAGACTTGAAAAGTCCAAACAAGATGATGGGCCAACAACACTGAACGTCAGCAGCTTGCATTAGCAGTGTGCATTGTCACTGGGTCCAGTAAGATGCGTAGGAATCATTTCTTTCCCTGTAGGGATACATACGTTTAAAGAGGAAATATCGTAGGAATTTTTATGCGCTCGTGGACAAGCACAATTGGGCCGTCGCTGGTTGTGACTAGACCGTTCCAAATCACCTGTCAGACTAATGTTGCAGCGTTTCACTGTCAACGTCTCAACGCCCCAACACCTTGCCATTGCGATCACATTTAACCGCAGCACGGCCGTTGCACAAAAGAGGAGAAGTAAGTTACCAATCGGACTCCTAAGAGGACACCGCCGAGATGGGCGAAAAACAAAACACAGTCAGTAAGTATATAAAATAAGGAGTGGCAACAAATGTCAACGGGCGAAGTTCAGCAGGATGGGTATTCCTTATTATTATTCTTTAGACATTCATCAACTAAAATACAGGGAGCTCGTGAACTGTAAGGTGTAAGGAACCTTAGGAAAGATAGCCAAGAAACGCCTGCCAGGATTTTATAATCATTCTATGGTTGGTGGTATTTTGTTAAGTAAACGAGTGTGTATATGCCGCCCATCTGATATTCTCTCTACCCCATTATATCGCTGGCCTAAAAATCAAAAACCCAAATATACCCAAGAGTATTGTGTAAACAAATAACCGTCTATGAAATAAAAGCATATGCTGGAATGAAAACAAAGGAGAATAATTAACGAAATAAGAGTTGCAAAAGACATGCTGTGAAATGCAGAAGAGATTATAGTAAAGGGGGGTGTAGATGAGATGGTATTATCCGTGACCGTAGCCAAACGCCGGGAGTATGTAAAGAAGGAGTGTATGCTGAATGTCGTGATGGTGGGTAGAAGCTCAAAGAGTCGCTTCGCTCCTCTTTTTCTTCGCTTAAGCAGCACCGCCAGCGTTCTTCAGAGCCTCCGGGTTGATGCGCTTCCAGCTGCTGAACAGAGACACAGCAAAGGCAGAGCCGACACCGGCAATGGCAATGGCGAAAGCGACCTTGAGACCCGACATGTAGGCCTTGAGCACACCCGGCAGGACATCCTCGGGGAACGTCGTCCACAGTTCAGTGGCACCAGTGGCAATGACGACCAGCGGGTTGACCGAGGGGGCGTACTTGGGCAGCTCCAGGACCATGTGGTTAACGAAAGCCGACTGGGCAGCAGACAGCATGAAGGCACCGCCAATCGTCTGGAAGAAGATGATGAGGGCGGTGGTGGGGGCCAGATCCTCGGGCTTGGAGGTGGCCTGGCCGTAAATGACGGGGATCTGGAAAGTGAAGCCGTAGCCCAGACCAGCCAGGACCTGGTAGCCGATCCACTTGCCGCTGCCGGTGCCAATGTCCAGAGTGTAGAGCAGACCAGTACCGATGACGGCAAGGGCAGTCATGGGCGGCAGGAAAGCAGTGGCAATGCCCGTCTTGGAAATGATACCACCCGACACAATAGTGCCAATGGTGACGGCAATAATCAGGGGCAGGTTGCGGACACCCGAGGCGGTAGGGCTGACGTTGTCGATAGACTGGAAGTAGATGGGCAGGTAGTAGATGATGGTGAAGTAGGACGAGGCGAAGAAGAAGGCGAAGATGGCGTTGGGCCAGACGTTGCGGCTCGCAAAAATGCGGGGCACAATCATGGCGCGCTCACCGTTGTAGTACTCCCAGCAGCCAAAGAGGATGGCAATGACGCCGAAGGCGACCAGCAGGCCAATGACCTTGCCCGAGTTCCAGGGATCGGTCTGGCCACCGTACTGCAGAGCCAGGATGTACGAGATGACACCGCCCATGACGAGGACAGTGCCGACAGGGTCCATCTGCAGCAGCTTCTCGCGCATGGTAGCGACAGCAGGCTGGGCACGCTTGGGGGTCTGGAACAGGAACAGGATGATCAGGCCGGAGATACCACCGATGGGCAGGTTGATGTAGAAGCACCAGCGCCAAGTAACCTTGTCGGTGAAGGCACCACCGATCAGGGGACCAATGACAGAGGCAATACCGTAGGCACCGCCGATCAGACCAGTGAACATGGGGCGGTCCTTGGGCTTGGCCGTCACGGCAATGACCGTGTACGAGCCGGAGCCGATACCGGCAGCACCGATACCAGCAATGGCACGGCCGACAATCAGGGCCTTGGAATTGGGAGCGACACCACAGATGAGCGAGCCGAGTTCAAAGATAATGATGGAGGCCAGGTACGTGTACTTGAGCGAGAAGTACTTGTAGGCCTTACCCCAGGTCGACTGGAAACCGCCGACCGTCAGGAAGAAAGCCGAACCGTACCATGCGACGTCGCCGAGACCGTGGAACTGGTCCGTAATCTTGGGAATAGCAGTAGCAACGATGGTCTAAATTGTTAGCAATGAACATGAACAAATCAGAAAAATATGAGCAAAGACGAAAGAGGACTTACGAAATCAAGAGACATCAGGAAAATGGTGAGAGCCAGGGCCAGGACGATAAAGCCCAGCTTGGCGCCCTTGGGGTACTCGTCGTGGTCGTCCTCAGCGTCGCCGGCGACTGCAGCCTCCTTAGTCTCGGCCGTGGCCTCAATGTCGACGTCGCCATCCCGGTCGACCTTCTCAGCGCTCTCAGGGCGCTTCTCCAGATCGGTAATGTCGCCCTGCTCAACGTCCGTCTTGTCGGCGTCAGCAGAGGTGTAAGAAGCCTGCGAAGAGGCAATCTCGTTGGCGTTGTGGGCCTTGGCCGGCACGGCCAGGGCTGATGGTGAAGACATGCTAGTGGTGGTGATATTAGTTGTGTTGATATTAAGGTTGTTGAGTTGTTGTATTGTTATATTGTTGTTGCTGTTGTATGTTGTCGTGCTGGCGATGTTGATTCGGCCTGGTGTGTTGATAAACACAATGATAAGATGGCAAGGCGTCAAAGATCAATGATCCCAAGTGAAGATCGAGAAAGATCAAATCAAGGTTGGCTTGGGAAGAGAAGACCAAAAAAGAAAGAACGATCGACTAGGAAAAGAGACAAGGGGACACAGATATATATGTAAATCGATCAAAAAGCGTTCCCAAGGATCTGACCGTTGGGATTTTAAATTTAGGAGAATAAGAAATAAAATTTCAAGGGACTTTGTCGACAAGCACGGAGGAATGCACAGCATAACGCAATTCTCAAAAGGGGGTCCCTTAGAGAGTGTTCAAACAAGGAGCATCATCCTCACGCCCTCTCTCCATTCTGCTCTCACGCCCTCAGCAATAACGGACCCGAAAAAAACAAGAAAGTAAGTGCGCCAAAACAGACTTCCTGCGCCGCGTTTACGTGGTCCACTTTCTGGAGATATCTGACAATGACAAACATGACAAAAAGGACATAGGGGAATAATAGAGAAAACTCCAAAGATACGGAGACTACAAACTGCCCGTCTATCAAAAATCCCAAAAAAACCGTCAGCAAGTTCATGTCAAGGCACGGTAAAGACGGGCTACACGGCCTAGCAGCCTAGCAGACCCGAAGCAACGGCCGAAGGGTGTGTGTTAGTGCTATCTGCACGCCCATGTTTCGGTCCATTATTGTGTAAGCAGAGAGAAGGGGGGCGAAAACTAGAAGAACCAGTGACGAAAAGGCTACCAAAAAAGAACAACGAAAAAAATCAACGGCGTGCGCGGGCTCGGTGAGATTGAGATACGCTCTCTCTCTTTCTGAAGCGCTCCAGAATTGCTCCTACGAATTACGGACTTCGAGTTACGTCTTCTCTCCTCTCTTGTTGTCAGCAAAACGAGCGGCGAGCATCACAGATTCGAATGCGAGCCACACACACTCACGCCCCGCAACAAGCAAACAACAGCGTTCATCTTCAATCAATTCCATTTTCGTGTCCAGTCTGCCAGGGCGGCGAGGTCCACTGCAGTGGGAACATGGTAGTTGATCGACGAGGCCCGAGAAAAGTCGAGAAAGAAGCACAAGTGCAGTGAACAGACTGTGAAAAAGGCTGCGGAATAGACTGCAAGACTTCACTCAAGGAACAAAAAAGGACACTGGAAGTGCAACAGCCAGGTGCAACAACGAATAGGACGGCTCCCTGTGGCTTGGTTCGGCGGACAAAGCATGGACTTAACTCTTGGTGGGCGTGAGGACAATGTGGAATAGAGCCAAGACGGCTTCTGGCGATAAAGGACACACTACTGCGTACATGCTTGTTGTTCGGAGAAAAGAAGCCTTAAGGCCATGTTACAGAGTTTTCTGCACATTTGCAATCCTTACCTCCTTGGTGTCCTCACACGTTTCTTTGTCCTTTCTCCCGGTCCCTGACCAATACCAAGACACTGGGCGGCACGCTGCGCTAGGCAAAGGAATGAGAAGCCGTGGATTTGATTTTTCTTTTTCATTTCTTTTGATTTTCGTGTAAGACAATGGACGACGGACCGCCTAGAAACCCGTGCTCCGGGTGGTTGTCAAGAGTACGGCGATAGCACGATATTGGCAACTTTAGGGTGTAAGTGGTGCAGACCCGAACTTACGGCCGAAACAAGGCCCCCTTGAACACTTCGCAGCCCTGCGAAAGGATGACAGATCAAAGCCGGGCGAAAAAAAGAACAACCAACGAGCAAACGGTAACACCGTAACACCGCCCCATTGACTCCATAGTTATGTCTCCATTGTGTCCGATTTCGAGATTGTCTCTCATTTTCCCCTTTTGCTCGTCTCTCTCACTCAGTTTCGTATTGTATTATGTGATATATTATGATGCTAGATGACGGATGACAGATGATGGAGGATTTCAGTCCACCTGCAGTATGATGTATCCATGTTGCATGTGTGCAGTTTGAATCCATGTTGGGTATCCATGTATGATCTGCCCTTGCCATGGCCATGGCCGTACCCGTCTATCTCAGCCCTAAACACGTAAACGGCGTTCCCCGTTCGTGGGTTTCATTTTTGTGGCTTGAGGGATGAGGATCGCGTCCTTTCGATCGTATTCCCTTTCAACGGTTGACGTCGACCGCTACTACTCTTGTGTGAGTCGTAAGGAGTCGTTGGGAGTTGAGAATTGTGCTAGTTGATTATGGTAAGCATGTTGCATTTGCCAACACAACGCTTAAACAACACAACCGACAACCCAAACAACCGCCAGACTGACGCCAGACAGGCGCCAACAACACACCAGCACGGCTGAGGCATTGTGCTGGCGCTATTCCTTCTGCAGGGTCTTTTTTCGCCTTTCGTTATTATCGCCTCGGAGACTTTTACCTCAAAGACTCAAAATGTCTCCGGCTTTAGTTTACCGTCAACTCATGTTTGGCTCTTTGACCCTGTCTCTATGGGTCTTTGACTCCTTTGCCCGTCTTTCTAGATTTTTCTTTCTTTGATCCCCAAATCGCTATTTCATATTGTGTTCTTGCGTCACAAGCTTTTCCTGTGTCTTTTCGCCCTAATCCTTGTTTCACCCACCCAGGAAGCTTAATGGCAAAGCGGCAGTCCAGCGCGTTCACGGCTTTCTACCACAGTGGAACACTTTTGCCTCCGTGTTAGCTGAGTTTTTGTGATTTTGGCTTTTCGCCGTTTTCTAGCGCTAGGTCCCGCTCGTGCACGCTTTCCGTACCGCCAACAACACGTTTTTTGTTCTACTATCCGGGACACAAGTTACCTAGGGAAGGGGGGCGTGTTGATATCGGCGACTTTTTGAATCGTTCATTATGAGTTCATCCGCGCTTGTCAATAGTAGGAGCATCCACACCGACCGGTGACTCTGCCGGCTGGTAGCTCTGGACGGCGGACGAAAATAAGACGAGGCTGCGTGGAGAAAAGACTTGAAGAGGCTAGAATTTTCTGTTGTTGCAAATCCACTACCGCAAAACTTGAGATGAAGAATACGTGTAAAGCAGGCGGGCGAAAATAAGGCGAAAAGAAGGCGAAGAACTCACAAACAGGTCAAAAGGGGACAAACATGTGGGGGTTGAAGCTGAAGCCACTCGGAAACGATATCGAGCTTCCCCTATGATCCAGGAACCAGGCATACGGTGCCAGGGTCCCCCAACTCCCTAACCCAGATGAATCATCACGGGCACGGATTTCGAACACCGTGAATGGAACGCTCAAGCCACACGCCACCAGTTGCAGATGCAGCCACGCCCGTCTTGGCCAGTATGCTTGACTCGTAAGCGCCATTACATAAAGAAGGCGTGACAATGTCTTTGGGAGGTCCTAAGTTCCAATCGTGAAGTGCCGATGGCTGGTCAACAAGTACGGCTGTGTTCTGAAGAGTTGCGTGGTTGCTCAATTTCGCCCTTGGAAATCTACATTGATCTTTGGGATTTTCGTGGACCTCTTTCCCCTTGTTTACGACGTACTGCATTAAGCTTTGTCTTTCTCGGTACCGTAATCGGGTGCACTTGCAGATCTGTGATCTGTGCTACATAGTACAGTCTTCCCGAGCACGTGTGGTGGTCCACAATACAGAGTTACGGCGTACTCGTTCGTATTTGTATCATCTACTCAAGCCAAGGTGGCGGCTCGATCCGAAAGCGAGCAAGGCTATGACAAAGACAAGACGCACTGGCCGTATTCGATCTTAGCTTTAGGTGATGTGTACGACGGTCAAAGACAGCCATATCACATGGTGGTATAAACTGCAGTGATCTCCTGGTAATCACACAGCATCAGGTCTGGTGGACAAGAGAATGGCCAAGTGAGAATCGAGAAGGTTGATATTGGAGGAGGGTATGGTGAGAGAGTGAGAAAGTAGCGTTTTCTCGTGATACCCAAAGAATATAGAGAAAGAGCCATGTGTTCGGGTGTGGTGAGTGTACAGAGACCGGCTCTACATGAACGAGACTTCATGAAAGTGGGAGGCGTAGTTTCACGACAGTCTTTGACAAGAACTTGTTTTAGTCTTTGTCTTTTTTTTATTTTTTTACTGTTTTATTTATCCGCCTTTCTCAGCCAGTCCTGGCTGTTGGTGACTAACTACACAGAGCCCTCCTGCGGAAAAAAACTGTCACAGATCTAA